>CM077919.1:97602788-97860288 GCA_039797435.1 Crotalus adamanteus
CGGTCAACATCAACTCATAGAGCAAAATGGACAGCGTCAATAAATTCGATGTGCTTGGGTATGGTTCAGATGGCACTTATTTTTGTAGGCTGCGCTATCTATATTTCCTGGTAAACTACATGGGAAAATCCCTTAGGAGGAAAATTCCACTTAGGGTTAGGGTTAGGTCCCCATGAACACATAGAGCAAAATGGACAGCGCCAACAAACTCGGAGTGCTTGTGTATGGTTCGGTGGGCACTTACTTTTCTAGGCTGCGATATCTATGTTTCCTGGCAAAATACATGGGAAAATCCCATAGGAGGAAAATTACACTTAAGGTTAGGGTTAATTAACCATGAACTCATAGAGCAAAATTGACAGCGCCAAGAAACTCAGAGTGCTTCGGTATGGTTAGAAGGGCACTTAATTTAATAGGCCGCCTTTATCTATGTTTCCTGGTAAAATACATGGGAAAGACCCATAGGAGGAAAATTCCACTTAAGGTTAGGGTTAGGTACCCATGAACTCATGGAGCAAAATGGAAAGGGCCAACAAACTCGGAGTCCTTGTGTATGGTGAGTAAGACAGTGACTTTTCTAGCTTACCCTATCTATGTTTTTTGGTAAACTACATGGGAAAATCCCATAGGCTGAAAATTCCACTTAGGGTTAGGTTTAGGTCACCATGAATTCATAGAGCAAAATGGACAGCGCCAACAAACTCGGAATGCTTGGGTATACTTAGGAGGGCACTTAATTTTCTAGGCCGCCCTATTTAGGTTTCCTGGTATACTACATGGGAAAATCCCACGTGAAGAAAATTCCACTTAGGGTTAGGGTTAGGTCACCATGAATTCATAGAGCAAAATGGACAGGGCCAAGAAACTCGGAATGCTTGGGTATACTTAGGAGGACACTTAATTTTCTAGGCCGCCCTATTTAGGTTTCCTGATAAACTACATGGGAAAATCCTACATGAGGAAAATTCCACTTAGTGTTAGGGTTAGGTCCCCATGAACTCATAGAGGAAAATGGACAGCGCCAATAAAGTTGGCGTGCATGGGTATGGTTACGAGGGCACTTAATTTTCTAGGCTGCGCTATTTATATTTCCTGGTAAACTACATGGGAAAATCCCATAGGAGGAAAATTCCAATTAGCGTTAGGGTTAGGTCCCCATGAACTCATAGAGCAAAGTGGGCAGCGTCAACAAACTTGGAGTACTTGGGTATGGTTCAGAGGGCACTTACTTTTCTAGACTGCTCTATCTATGTTTCCTGGTAAAATACATGGGAAAATCCCATAGGAGGAAAATTACACTTAGGGTTAGGGTTAGTTCACCATGAACTCACAGAGCAAAATGGACACCGCCAACAAACCCGGAGTGCTTGGGTATGGTTCGGAGGGCACTTATTTTTCTAGGCTGCGCTATTTAAGTTTCCTTGTAAAACACATGGGAAAATGCCACAGGAGGAAAATTCCACTTACGGTTAGGGTTAGGTCACCATGAACTCATAGAGCAAAATGGACAGCGTCAAAAAATTGGAAGTGCTTGGGTATGGTTAGGAGGGCACTTACTTTTCTAGGCTGCCTATCTATGTTTCCTGGTAAAATACATGGGAAAATCCCATAGGAGGAAAATTCCACTTAGGGTTAGGGTTATGTCCCCATGAACTCACAGAGCAAAATGGACACCGCCAACAAACTCGGAGTGCTTGTGTATGGTTCAGAGGGCAATTGCTTTTCTAGGCTGCGATATCTATGTTTCCTGGTAAACTACATAGGAAAATCCCATAGGAGGAAAATTCCACTTAGGGTTAGGGTTAATTAACCATGAACTCATAGAGCAAAATGGACAGCGCCAACAAACTCGGAGTGCTTGTTTATGGTTCGGTGGGCACTTGCTTTTCTAGGCTGCGATATCTATGTTTCCTGGCAAAATACATGGGAAAATCCCATAGGAGGAAAATTACACTTAGGGTTAGGGTTAGGTCACCATGAACTCACAGAGCAAAATGGACACTGCCAACAAACTCGGAGTGCTTGGGTATGGTTCGGAGGGCACTTATTTTTCTAGGTTGCGCTATCAATGTTTCCTGGTAAACTACATGGGAAAATCTCAAAGGAGGAAAATTCCACTTAGGGTTAGGGTTAGGTCACCATGAACTCATAGAGCAAAATGGACAGAATCAAAAAATTCGAAGTGTTTGGGTATGGTTAGGAGGCCACTTACTTTTCTAGGCTGCCTAGCTATGTTTCCTGGTAAAATACATGGGAAAATCCCATAGGAGGAAAATTCCACTTAGGGTTAGGGTTAGGTCCCCATGAACTCATAGAGCAAAATGGACATCCCGAACAAACTTGGAGTGCTTGTGTGTGGTTCAGAGGGCACTTACTTTTCTAGGCTGCGATATCTATGTTTCCTGGTAAGCTACATAGGAAAATTCCATAGGAGGAAAATTCCATTTAGGGTTAGGGTTAATTAACCATGAACTCATAGAGCAAAATGGACAGCGCCAACAAACTCGGAGTGCATGGGTATGGTTAGAAGGGCACTTAATTTAATAGGCCGCCCTATGTAGGTTTCCTGGTGAAATACATGGGAAAATCCCCCATGAGGAAAATTCCACTTAGGGTTAGGGTTAGGTCAGCATGAATTCATAGAGCAAAATGGACACCGCCAACAAACTCGGAGTGCTTGGGAATTGTTAGGAGGTCACTTAATTTTCTAGGCTGCCTATCTATGTTTCCTGGTAAAATACATGGGAAAATCCCATAGGAGGAAAATTCCACTTAGGGTTTTGGTTCGGTCACCATCAACTCATAGAGCAAAATGGACAGCATCAATAAATTCGAAGTGCTTGGGTATGGTTCAGAGGGCATTTATTTTTGTAGGCTGCGCTATCTATGTTTCCTGGTAAACTACATGGGAAAATCCCATAGTAGGAAAATTCCACTTAGGGTTAGGGATAGGTCCCCATGAACACATAGAGCAAAATGGACAACGCCAACAAACTCGGAGTGCTTGTGTATGGTTCGGTGGGCAGTTACTTGTCTAGGCTGCGATATCTATGTTTCCTGGCAAAATACATGGGAAAATCCCATAGGAGGAAAATTACACTTAAGGTTAGGGTTAATTAACCATAAACTCATAGAGCAAAATTGACAACACCAACAAACTCAGAGTGCTTGGGTATGGTTAGAAGGGCACTTAATTTAATAGGCCGCCTTTATCTATTTTTCCTGGTAAAATACATGGGAAAGTGCCATAGGAGGAAAATTTTCACTTAGGGTTAGGGTTAGGTCCCCATGAACTCATGGAGCAAAATGGAAAGCGCCAACAAACTCGGAATCCTTGGGTATGGTGAGTAAGACAGTTACTTTTCTAGCTTACCCTATCTATGTTTTTTGGTAAACTACATGGGAAAATCCCATAGGCTGAAAATTCCACTTAGGGTTAGGGTTAGGTCACCATGAATTCATAGAGCAAAATGGACAGCGCCAACAAATTCGGAATGCTTGGGTATACTTAGGAGGGCACTTAATTTTCTAGGCCGCCCTATTTAGGTTTCGTGGTAAACTACATGGGAAAATCCCACGTGAGGAAAATTCCACTTAGGGTTAGGGTTAGGTCACCATGAATTCATAGAGCAAAATGGACAGGGCCAAGAAACTCGGAATGCTTGGGTATACTTAGGAGGGCACTTAATTTTCTAGGCCGCCCTATTTAGGTTTCCTGGTAAACTACATGGGAAAATCCTACATGAGGAAAATTCCACTTAGTGTTAGGGTTAGGTCCCCATGAACTCATAGAGGAAAATGGACAGCGCCAACAAAGTTGGAGTGCATGGGTATGGTTACGAGGGCACTTACTTTTCTAGGCTGGGCTATCTATGTTTTCTGGTAAACTATATTGGAAAATCCCATAGGAGGAAAATTCCAGTTATGATTTGGATTCGGTCACCATGAACTCATAGAGCAAAAGGGATAACGCCAACAAACTCGGCGTGGTTGGGTATGGTTAGGAGGGCACTGAATTTTCTAGGCTGCGCTATTTATATTTCCTGGTAAACTACATGGGAAAATCCCATAGGAGGAAAATTCCACTTAGGGTTAGGGTTAGGTCCCCATGAACTCATAGAGCAAAGTGGGCAGCGTCAACACACTCGGAATACTTGGGTATGGTTCGGAGGGCACTTACTTTTCTAGGCTGCTCTATCTATGTTTCCTGGTAAAACACATGGGAAAATCCCTTAGGAGGAAAATTACACTTAGGGTTAGGGTTAGGTCACCATGAACTCACAGAGCAAAATGGACACCGCCAACAAACTCGGAGTGCTTGGGTATGGTTAGGAGGGCACTTACTTTTCTAGGCTGCCTATCTATGTTTCCTGGTAAAATACATGGGAAAATCCCATAGTTGGAAAATTCCACTTAGGGTAAGGGTTAGGTCCCCATGAACTCATAGAGCAAAATGGACATCGCCAACAAACTTGGAGTGCTTGTGTATGATTCAGAGGGCACTTACTTTTCCAGGCTGCGATATCTATGTTTCCTGGCAAAATACATAGGAAAATCCCATGGGAGGAAAATTCCACTTAGGGTTAGGGTTAATTAACCATGAACTCATAGAGCAAAATGGACAGCGCCAACAAACCCGGAGTGCTTGGGTATGGTTAGAAGGGCACTTAATTTAATAGGCCGCCCTATGTAGGTTTCCTGGTAAAATACATGGGAAAATCCCACATGAGGAAAATTCCACTTAGGGTTAGGGTTAGGTCAGCATGAATTCATAGAGCAAAATGGAAACCGACAACGAACTCGGAGTGCTTGGGTATGGTTAGGAGGTCACTTAATTTTCTACCCTGCCTATCTATGTTTCCTGGTAAAATACATGGGAAAATCCCACATGAGGAAAATTCCACGTAGGGTTTTGGTTCGGTCACCATGAACTCATAGAGCAAAATGGTTCGGAGGGCACTTATTTTTCTAGGCTGCGCTATTTAAGTTTCCTCGTAAAACACATGGGAAAATGCCACAGGAGGAAAATTCCACTAAGGGTTAGGGTTAGGTCACCATGAACTCATAAAGCAAAATGGACAGCGTCAACAAATTCGAAGTGCTTGTGTATGGTTCAGAGGGCACTTATTTTTCTAGGCTGCGCTATCTATGTTTCCTGGTAATCTACATGGGAAAATCCCATAGGAGGAAAATTCCTCTTACGGTTAGGGTTAGGTCCCCATTAACTCATAGAGCAAAATGGACAGCGCCAACAAACTCGGAGTGCTTGGGTATGGTTCGGAGGGCACTTATTTTTCTAGGCTGCGCTATTTATGTTTCCTCGTAAAACACATGGGAAAATGCCACAGGAGGAAAATTACACTTAGGGTTAGGTTTAGGTCACCATGAACTCACAGACCAAAATGGACACCGCCAACAAACTTGGAGTGCTTGTGTATGGTTCAGAGGGCAATTGCTTTTCTAGGCTGCGATATCTATGTTTCCTGGTAAACTACATAGGAAAATCCCATAGGAGGAAAATTCCACTTAGGGTTAGGGTTAGGTCCCCATGAACTCATAGAGCAAAATGGACAGCGCCAACAAACTCGGAGTGCTTGGGTATGGTTCGGAGGGCACTTATTTTTCTAGGCTGCGCTATTTATGTTTCCTCGTAAAACACATGGGAAAATGCCACAGGAGGAAAATTCTACTTAGGGTTAGGGTTAGGTCACCATGAACTCATAGAGCAAAATGGACAGCATCAAAAAATTCGAAGTGCTTGGGTATGGTTAGGAGGGCAATTACTTTTCGAGGCTGCGCTATTTATATTTCCTGGTAAACTACATGGGAAAATCCCATAGGAGGAAAATTCCACTTAGGGTTAGGGTTAGGTCCCCATGAACTCATAGAGGAAAATGGGCAGCGCCAACAAACCCTGAGTACTTGGGTATGGTTCGAAGGGCACTTACTTTTCTAGGCTGCTCTATCTATGTTTCCTGGTAAAATACATGGGAAAATCCCATAGGAGGAAAATTACACTTAGGGTTAGGGTTAGGTCACCATGAACTCACAGAGCAAAATGGACATCGGCAACAAACTTGGAGTGCTTGGGTATGGTTTGAAGGGAATTTAATTTAATAGGCCGCCCTATGTAGGTTTCCTGGTAAAATACATGGGAAAATCCCACATGTGGAAAATTCCACTTAGGGTTAGGGTTAGGTCCCCATGAATTCATAGAGCAAAATGGAAAACGCCAACAAACTCGGAGTGCTTGGGTATGGTTAAGAGGTCACTTAATTTTCTAGCATGCCTATCTATGTTTCCTGGTAAAATACATGGGAAAATTCCATAGGAGGAAAATTCCACTTAGGGTTAGGTTTAGGTCCCCATGAACTCACAGAGCAAAATGGACACCGCCAAAAAACTCGGAGTGCTTGCGTATGGTTCGGAGGGCACTTATTTTTCTAGGCCGCCCTATTTAGGTTTCCTGGTAAACTAAATGGGAAAATTCCACCTGAGGAAAATTCCACTTAGTGTTAGTGTTAGGTCCCCATGAACTCATAGAGGAAAATGGACAGCGCCAACAAAGTCGGAGTACATGGGTATGGTTAGGAGGGCACTTATTTTTCTAGGCTGCACTATTTAAGTTTCCTCGTAAAAAACATGGGAAAATGCCACAGGAGGAAAATTCCACTTAGGGTTAGGGTTACGTCACCATGAACTCAAAGAGCAAAATTGACAGCGTCAAAAAATTCGAAGTGCTTGGGTATCGTTAGAAGGGCACTTAATTTAATACGCCGCCCTATGTATGTTTACTGGTAAAATAAATGGGAAAATCCCATAGGAGGAAAATTCGACTTAGGGTTAGGGTTAGGTCCCCATGAACTCATGGAGCAAAATGGAAAGCGCCAACAAACTCGGAGTTCTTGGGTATGGTTAGTAGGACAGTTACTTTTCTAGCCTACCCTATCTATATTTTTTGGTAAACTACATGGGAAAATCCCATAGGCTGAAAATTCCACTTAGGGTTAGGGTTAGGTCAGCATGAATTCAAAGAGCAAAATGGACAGCGCCAGCAAACTCGGAGTGCTTGGGTATCGTTAGGAGGTCACATAATTTTCTAGGCTGCCTATCTAAGTTTCCTGGTAAAATACATGGGAAAATCCCATAGGAGAAAAATTCCACTTAGGGTTTTGGTTCGGTCACCATGAACTCATAGAGCAAAATGGACAGCAACAACAAATTCGAAGTGCTTGGGTATGGTTCAGAGGGCACTTATTTTTCTAGGCTGCGCTATCTATGTTTCCTGGTAAACTACATGGGAAAATCCCATAGGAGGAAAATTCCACTTAGGGTTAGGGTTAGGTCACCATGAACTCATAGTGCAAAATGGACAGCATCAAAAAATTCGAAGTGCTTGGTTATGGTTCAGAGGGCACTTATTTTTCTAGGCTGCGATATCTATGTTTCCTGGTAAACTACATAGGAAAATCCCAAAGGAGGAAAATTCCACTTAGGGTTAGGATTAATTAACCATGAACTCATAGAGCAAAATGGACAGCGCCAACAAACTCGGAGTGCTTTTGTATGATTCGGTGGGCACTTGCTTTTCTAGGCTGCGATATCTATGTTTCCTGGTAAACTACATAGGAAAATCCCAAAGGAGGAAAATTCCACTTAGGGTTAGGGTTAATTAACCATGAACTCATAGAGCAAAATGGACAGCGTCAAAAAATTCGAAGTGCTTGTGTATGGTTAGGAGGGCACTTACTTTTCTAGGCTGCCTATCTATGTTTCCTGGTAAAATACATGGGAAAATCCCATAGGAGGAGAATTCCACTTAGGGTTAGGGTTAGGTCCCCATGAACTCATAGAGGAAAATCGACAGTGCCAACAAACTCGGAGTGCTTGGGTATGGTTCAGAGGGCACTTACTTTTCTATGCTGCGATATCTATGATTCCTGGTAAACTACATAGGAAAATCCCAAAGGAGGAAAATTCCACTTAGGGTTAGGATTAATTAACCATGAACTCATAGAGCAAAATGGACAGCGCCAACAAACTCGGAGTGCTTTTGTATGATTCGGTGGGCACTTGCTTTTCTAGGCTGCGATATCTATTTTTCCTGGCAAAATACATGGGAAAATCCCATAGTAGGAAAATTACACTTAGGGTTAGGGTTAGGTCACCATGAACTCACAGAGCAAAATGGACACCGCCAACACACTTCGAGTGCTTGGTTATGGTTAGGAGGCCACTTAATTTTCTAGGCTGCGCTATTTAGGTTTTCTTGTAAACTACATGGGAAATTCCCATAGGAGGAATATTCTACTTAAGGTTAATGTTAGGTCCCCATGAACTCATAGAGCAAAATGGACATCGCCAACAAACTCGGAGTGCTTGGGTATGGTTCGGAGGGCACTTATTTTTCTAGTTTGCGCTATCTATGTTTCCTGGTAAACTACATGGGAAAATCCCATAGGAGGAAAATTCCACTTAGGGTTAGGGTTAGGTCCCCATGAACTCATAGAGCAAAATGGACAGCATGAAAAAATTCGAAGTACTTGGGTATGGTTAGAGGGGCACTTAATTTAATAGGCCGCCCTATATATGTTTCCTGGTAAAATACATGGGAAATTCCCACAGGAGGAAAATTCCACTTAAGGTTAAGGTTAGGTCCCCATGAACTCACAGAGCAAAATGGATATCGCCAACAAACTCGGAGTGCTTGGGTATGGTTCGGAGGGCACTTATTTTTCTAGGTTGCGCTATTTATATTTCCTGGTAAACTACATAGGAAAATCCCATAGGAGGAAAATTCCTCTTAGGGTTAGGGTTAGGTCACCATGAATTCATAGAGCAAAATGGACAGTGCCAACAAACTCGGAATGCTTGGGTATACTTAAGAGGGCACATAATTTTCTAGGCCGCCCTATTTAGGTTTCCTGGTAAACTACATGGGAAATTCCCATGGGAGGAAAATTCCACTTAAGGTTAGGGTTAGTTAACCATGAACTCATAGAGCAAAATGGACAGCGCCAACAAACTCAGAGTGCTTGGGTATGGTTAGAAGGGCACTTAATTTAATAGGCCGCCCTATACAGGTGTCCTGGTGAAATACATGGGAAAATCCCACATGAGGAAAATTCCACTTAGGGTTAGGGTTAGGTCACCATGAATTCATAGAGCAAAATGGACAGCGCCAACAAACTCGGAGTGCTTGGGAATGGTTAGTAGGGCACTTAATTTTCGAGGCTGCCCTATGTAGGTTTCCTGGTAAAATACATGGTAAAATCCCATAGGAGGAGAATTCCAGTTACTGTTAGGGTTAGGTCCCCATGAACTCATAGAGGAAAATGGACAGCGCCAACAAAGTCGGAGTGCATGGGTATGGTTAGGAGGGCACTTACATTTCTAGGCTGCGCTATTTATGTTTCCTGCTAAAATACATGGGAAAATCCCATAGGAGGAAAATTCCACTTACGGTTAGGTCACCATGAAGTACTAGAGAAAAATGGACATCGCCAATAAATTCGAAGTGCTTGGATATGTTTCGGAGGGCACTTATTTTTCTAGGCTGCGCTATCTATGTTTCCTGGTAAACTACATGGGAAAATCCCATAGGAGGAAAATTCCACTTAGGTTTAGGGTTAGGTCCCCATGAACTTATAGGGCAAAATGGACAGCGCCAACAAACTCGGAGTGCTTGTGTATGGTTCGGTGGGAACTTAATTTTCTAGGCTGCGATATCTATGTTTCCTGGCAAAATACGTGGAAAAATCCTATAGGAGGAAAATTACACTTAGGGTTAGGGTTAGGTCACCATGAACTCACAGAGCAAAATGGACACCGCCAAGAAACTAGGAAATGTAGATAAGGCAGGTTGATATATAATGCATGCTCCTAACAATTGCCGTGCGCTGCGAATCTATTGGTGATGTCCATTTCGCTCTATGGATTTATGGAAAACCAACCCTAACCCTAAATGGTTTTTCCCTCCAATGCGATTTTCCCATGTATTTCACCAGGACATGTACATAAGGCAGGCTAAAAAGAAATGAACGGTGCTAACCATTGCCATGCAATCCAAATCTATTGGTGATTTCCATTTCGCTCTACGAATTTACGGAAACCTAACCCTAACCCTAAGTGGGTTTTCCCAGCAATGGATTTTTCCCATGCATTTCATTAGGAAATGTAGATAAGGCAGGCTAAAATGTAATGCATGCTCCTAACAATTGCCATACGCTGCGAATGCATTGGTGATGTCCAGTTCGCTCTTTGAATTTATGGAAAACCAACCCTAACCATAAATGGGTTTTCCAGCCAATGGGATTTTCCCATGTATTTCACCAGAAAATGTAAATAAGGGAGGTTAAAGGAATTGAACTCTCCTAACCATTGCCATGTGCTCCAAATTCTTTGGTGATGTCCATCTCGCTCTACGAATTTACGGAAACCTAACCCTAACCCTAAAGTGTGTTTTCCCGCCAATGGTATTTTCCCAAGTATTTCACCAGGAAATGTAGACAAGGCAGGCTAAAAAGAAATGAACGCTCCTAACCATTGCCATGCTCTCCAAATCCATTGGTGATGTCTATTTCACTCTACGAATTTATGGAAACCTAATCCTAAGTGGGTTTTCCCGCCAATGGTATTTTCCCATGTATTTCACCAGGAAATGTAGACAAGGCAGGCTAAAAAGAAATGAACGCTCCTAACCATTGCCATGCTCTCCAAATCCATTGGTGATGTCTATTTCACTCTACGAATTTATGGAAACCTAACCCTAACCCTAAGTTGGTTTTCCCGGCAACGGATTTTTCCCATGTATTGAACCACGAAATTTAGATAAGGCAGGTGAAAAAGAAATGCATGCTCCTAACCATTGCCATGTGCTCCGAATCCATTGGTGATGTCCATTGCGCTCTACAAATTTACAGAAACCTAACCCTAACCCTAAATGGGTTCTCTCTCCAATGTGATTTTCCCATGTATTTCACCAGAGAATGTAGATAAGGCAGGCTAAAAAGAAATGAACGCCCCTAACCATTGCCATACGCTGTGAATTCATTTGTGATGTCCATTTCACGCAATGAATTTATGGAAACCAACCCTAACCCTACGTGTGTTTTCCCGGCAATGGGATTTTCCCATGCGTTTCACTAGGAAATGAAGATAAGGCAGGCTAAAAAGAAACGAATGTTCCTAACAATTGCCATTCCCTGTGAATTCATTGGTGATGTCCATTTCACGCAATGAATTTATGGAAACCTAACTCTAACCCTAAATGGGTTTTCCCGCCAATGGTATTTTCCCATGTCTTTCACCAGGACATGTACATAAGGCAGGCTAAAAAGAAATAAACGCTCCTAACCATTGCCATGCACTCCAAATCCATTGGTGATATCCATTTCCTCTACGAATTTATGGAAACCTAACCCTAACCCTAAGTGGGTTTTCCCGGCTATGGATTTTTTCCATGCATTTCACTGGGAAATGTAGATAAGGCAGGCTAAAATGTAATCCATGCTCCTAACAATTGCCATGCGCTGCGAATCCATTGGTGATGTCCATTTCGCTCTATGAATTTATGGAAACCTAACCCAAACCCTAAGTGGGTTTTCCCGCCAATGGTATATTCCCATGTATTTCACCAGGAAATTTAGATAAGGCAGGCTAAAAAGTAATGCACACCCCTAACCATTGCCATTCCCTGTGAATTCATTGGTGATGTCCATTTCACGCAATGAATTTATGGAAACCAACCCTAACCCTAAGTGTGTTTTCCCGGCAATGGGATTTTCCCATGCGTTTCACTAGGAAATGTAGATAAGGCAGGCTAAAAAGAAATGAATGTTCCTAACCATTGCCATTCCCTGTGAATCCATTGGTGATGTCTATTTCGCACAATGAATTTATGGAAACCAACCCAAACCCTAAGTTGGTTTTCCCGCCAATTGGATTTTCCCATGTATTTCACCAGAGAATGTAGATAAGGCAGGCTAAAAAGATATGGACGCTACTAACCATTGCCATTCCCTGTGAATCCATTGGTGATGTCCATTTTGCGCAATGAATTTATGGAAAACAACCCTAACCCTAAGTGGGCTTTCCCGGCAATGCGATTTTCCCATGTATTTCACTAGAAAATGTAGATAAGGCAGGCTAAAAAGAAATGAACTCTTCTAACCATTGCCACATGCTCCGAATCCATTGATGATGTCCATCTCGCTCTACAAATTTACAGAAACCTAACCCTAACCCTAAGTGGGTTTTCCCGCCAATGGTATTTTCCCATGTATTTCACCAGGAAATGTAGATAAGGCAGGCTAAAAAGAAATGAAGGCTCCTAACCATTGCCATTCCATGTGAATCCATTGGTGATGTCCATTTCGCACAAGGAATTTATGGAAACCAACCAAACACTAAGTGGGTTTTCCCGCCAATGCTATTTTCCCATGTATTTCACCAGGAAATTTAGATAAGGAAGGCTAAAAAGTAATGCACACCCCTAACCATTGACATTCCCTGTGAATTCATTGGTGATGTCCATTTCACGCAATGAATTTATGGAAACCAAACCTAACCCTAAGTGTGTTTTCGCGGCAATGGATTTTTCCCATGTATTTCAACAGGAAATGTAGATAAGGCAGGCTAAAAAGAAACGCATGCTCCTAACCATTGCCATGTGCTCCAAATCTGTTGGTGATGTCCATTTCACTCTACGAATTTACAGAAGCCTAACCCTAACCCTAAGTGGGTTTTCCCGCCAAAGGTATTTTCCCATGTATTTCACCAGCTAATTTAGATAAGGCAGGGTAAAATGTAATGCATGCTCCTAACCATTGCCATGCGCTGCAAATCTATTGGTGATGTCCACTTCCCTCTATGAATTTATGGAAACCTAACCCTAACCCTAGGTGGGTTTTCCCGCCAACGGTATTTTCCCATGTATATCACCAGGAAATGTAGATAAGGTAGGCTAAAAAGAAATGAACGCTCCTAACAATTGCCATTCCATGTGAATCCATTGGTGATGTCTATTTTGCACAATGAATTTATGGAAACCAACCCAAACCCTAAGTTGGTTTTCCCGCCAATAGGATTTTCCCATGTATTTCACAAGAGAATGTAGATAAGGCAGGCTAAAAAGAGGTGCACGCTACTAACCATTTCCATTCCCAATGAACCATTGGTGATGTCCATTTTGCAATGAATTTATGGAAACCAACCCTAACCCTAAGTGTGTTTTTCCGGCAATGGGATTTTCCCATGCGTTTCACAAGGAAATATAGATAAGGCAGGCTAAAAAGAAATGAACGCTCCTAACCATTGCCATTCCATGTGAATCCATTGGTGATGTCCATTTCGCACAATAAATTTATGGAAACCAACCAAACACTAAGTGGGTTTTCCCGCCAATGGTATATTCCCATGTATTTCACCAGGAACTTTAGATAAGGCAGGCTAAAAAGTAATGCACACCCCTAACCATTGCCATTCCCTGTGAATTTATTGGTGATGTCCATTTCACGCAATGAATTTATGGAAACCAAACCTAACCCTAAGTGTGTTTTCGCGGCAATGGATTTTTCCCATGTATTTCAACAGGAAATGTAGATATGGCAGGCTAAAAAGAAATGAACTCTCCTAACCATTGCCACGTGCTCCGAATCCATTGGTGATGTCCATCTCGCTCTACAAATTTACAGAAACCTAACCCTAAGTGGTTTTTCCCGCAAAACGTATTTTCCCATGTATTTCACCAGAGAATGTAGATAAGGCAGGCTAAAAAGAGATGCACGCTATTAACCATTCCATTCCCTGTGAATCCATTGGTGATGTCCTTTTTGCGCAATGAATTTATGGAAACCAACCCTAACCCTAAGTGTGTTTTCCCGCCAATGTGATTTTCCTATGTATTTCACCAGAAAATGTAGATAAGGCAGGCTAAAAAGAAATGAACTCTCCTAACCATTGCCACGTGCTCCGAATCCATTGGTGATGTCCATCTCGCTCTACAAATTTACAGAAACCTAACCCTAAGTGGTTTTTCCCGCAAAACGTATTTTCCCATGTATTTCACCAGAGAATGTAGATAAGGCAGTCTAAAAAGAGATGCACGCTATTAACCATTGCCATTCCCTGTGAATCCATTGGTGATGTCCTTTTTGCGCAATGAATTTATGGAAACCAACCCTAACCCTAAGTGTGTTTTCCCGCCAATGTGATTTTCCTATGTATTTCACCAGAAAATGTAGATAAGGCAGGCTAAAAAGAAATGAACTGTCCTAACCATTGCCACGTGCTCCGAATCCATTGGTGATGTCCATCTCGCTCTACAAATTTACAGAAACCTAATCCTAACCCTAAGTGGGTTTTCCCGCCAAAGGTATTTTCCCATGTATTTCACCAGGAAATGTAGATAACGCCGGCTAAAAAGAAATGAACGCTCCTAACCATTGCCATTCCATGTGAATCCATTGGTGATGTCCATTTCACGCAATGAATTTATGGAAACCAAAACTAAGCCTAAGTGTGTTTTCCCGGCAATGGATTTTTCCCATGTATTTCAACAGGAAATTTAGTTAAGGAAGGTGAAAAAGAAATGCATGCTCCTAACCATTGCCATGTGCTCTGAATCCATTGGTGATATCTATTTTGCTCTATGAATTTACGGAATCCTAACCCAAAGTGGCTTTTCCAACCAATGGGATTTTCCCATGCATTTCACTAGGAAATGTATATAAGGCAGGCTAAAAAGAAATGCATGCTCCTAACCATTGCCATGTGCTCCAAATCTGTTGGTGATGTCCATTTCGCTCTACGAATTTATGGAAACCTAAACTTAACTCTAGGAGGGTTTTCCCGCGAATTGGATTTTCCTATGCATTTCACCAGGAAATGTAGATAAGGCAGGCTAAAATATAATGCATGCTCCTAACAATTGCCATGCGCTGCGAATCCATTGGTGATGTCCATTTCACTCTATGAATTTATGGAACACCAACCCTAACCTGAAGTGGGTATTCCCGCCAATGGGATTTTCCCATGTATTTCACCTGAAAATGTAGATAAGGCAGGCTAAAAAGAAATGAACTCTCCTAACCAATGCCACGTGCTCCGAATCCATTG
Source organism: Crotalus adamanteus (assembly GCA_039797435.1). Lineage (NCBI taxonomy): Eukaryota > Metazoa > Chordata > Lepidosauria > Squamata > Viperidae > Crotalus > Crotalus adamanteus. The sequence goes on from CM077919.1 coordinate 97,617,906, forward strand.
GTGATGTCCATCTCGCTCTATGAATTTACAGAAACCTAAACCTAACCCTAAGTGGGTTTTCCCGTGAATGGGATTTTCCCATGTATTTCACCACGACATGTAGATAAGAAAGGCTAAAAAGAAATGCGTGATCATAACCATTGCCATGCTCTCCACATCCATTGGTGATGTCCATTTCGCTGTACGAATTTAGGGAAACCTAACCCTAACCCTAAGTGGGGTTTCCCGCCAATGGGATTTTCCCATGCATTTCACTATGAAATGTAGAAAAGGAAGGTTAAAAAGAAATGAACGCTCCTAACCATTGCCATTCTCTGCAAATCCATTGGTGATATCTATTTCGTGAAATGAATTTATGGAACCCAACCCTAACCCTACGTGGGTTTTCCTGCGAATGGGATATTCCCATGTATTTCACCAGGACATGTAGATAAGGCAGGCTAAAAAGAAATGCATGATCATAACCATTGGCATGCACTCGAATCCATTAGTGATGTCCATTTCACTCTACGAATTTAATGAAACCTAACCCTAACCCTAAGTGGGTTTTCCCGGCAATTGGTTTTTCCCATGTATTTCACTAGGAAATGTAGATAAGAAAGGCTAAAAAGAAATGCACACTTCTAACCATTGCCATGCGCTCTGAATCCATTGGTGATGTCCATTTTGCTCTACAAATTTACGGAAACCTAACCCTAACCCTAAGTGGATTTTCCTGCCAAAGGGATTTTCCCATGTATTTCGCTAGGAAATGTAGATAAGACAGGCTAAAAAGAAATGCACAGTCCTAACCATTGCCATGCGCTCCAAATCCATTGGTGATGTCCGTTTCGCTCTACAAATTTACGGAAACCTAACCCTAACGCTAAGTGGGTTTTCCCGCCAAAGGGATTTTCCCATGCATTTCACTAGGAAATTTAGATAAGAAAGGCTAAAAAGAAATACATGCTTCTAACCATTGCCATGTGCTCCAAATCTATTGGTGATGTCCACTTCGCTCTACAAATTTAGGGAAACCTAACCCTAACCCTAAGTGGGTTTTCCCGGCAATGTTTTTTGCCATGTATTTCACAAGGACATGTAGATAAGTCAGGCTAAAAAGAAATGCATGCTACAAACCTTTGCCATGCACTCCAAATCCATTGATGATGTCCATTTCACTCTCCGAATTTATGGAAACCTAACCGAAATCCGCCAATGGGATGTTCCCATGTATTTCAGCAGGAGATGTAGATAAGATACGTTAAAAAGAAATGCACGCTCATAACCATTGCCATTCCCTGTGAATCCACTGTTGATGTCCATTTTGCGCAATGAATTTATGGAAACCAACCCTAACTCTAAGTGGGTTTTCCTGCGAATGGGATTTTCCCATGTATTTTACCAGGACATGTAGATAAGGCAGGCTAAAAAGAAATGGAAGATCATAACCATTGCCATGCACTCCAAATCCATTGGGGATGTCCATTTCGCTCTACAAATTTACGAAAACCTAACCCTAAACCTAAGTGAGTTTTCCCGCGAAATAGATTTTCCCATGTATTTCACCACGAAATTTAGATAAGGCAGGCTAAAATTTAATGCATGCTCCTAACAATGGCCATGCGCTGCAAATCCATTGGTGATGTCCATTTCACTCTCTGAATTTATGAAAAACCAACCCTAACCCTAAGTGGGTTTTCCCGCCAATGGGATTTTCCCATGCATTTCACCAGAAAATGTAGATAAGACAGGCTAAAAAGAAATGAACTCTCCTAACCAATGCCACGTGCTCCGAATCCATTGGTGATGTCCATTTCTCTCTACAAATTTAGGGAAACCTAACCCTAACCCTAAGTGGGTTTTCCCGGCAATGTTTTTTTCCCATGTATTTCACAAGGACGTGTAGATAAGTCAGGCTAAAAAGAAATGGATGCTACAAACAATTGCCATACACTCCAAATCCATTGGTGATGTCCATTTCACTCTCCGAATTTATGGAAACCTAACCCTAATCCGCCAATGGGATGTTCCCATGTATTTCAGCAGGAGATGTAGATAAGATACATTAAAAAAAATTGCACGCTCATAACCATTGCCATTCCCTGTGAATCAACTGGTGATGTCCATTTTGCGCAATGAATTTATGGAAACCAACCCTACCTCTAAGTGGGTTTTCCTGCGAATGGGATTTTCCCATGTATTTTACCAGGAAACATAGATAGGCAGCCTAGAAAAGTAAGTGCCCTCCTAACCATACCCAAGCACTTCGAATTTTTTGACGCTGTCCATTTTGCTCTATGAGTTCATGGTGGCCTAACCCTAACCCTAAGTGGAATTTTCCTCCTGTGGCATTTTCCCATGTGTTTTACGAGGAAACATAAATAGCGCAGCCTAGAAAAGTAAGTGTCCTCCGAACCATACCCAAGCACTCCGAGTTTGTTGGCGCTGTCCATTTTCCTCTATGAGTTCATGGGGACCTAACCCTAACCCTAAGTGGAATTTTCCCCCTATGGTATATTCCCATGTATTTTACCAGGAAACATAGATAGGCAGCCTAGAAAAGTAAGTGCCCTCCTAACCATACCCAAGCACGTCGAATTTTTTGATGCTGTCCATTTTTCTCTATGAGTTCATGGTGACCTAACCCTAACCCTAAGTGGAATTTTCCTCCTGTGGCATTCTCCCATGTGTTTTACGAGGAAACATAAATAGCGCAGCTTAGAAAAGTAAGTGTCCTCCGAACCATACCCAAGAACTCCGAGTTTGTTGGCGCTGTCCATTTTGCTTTATGAGTTCATGGTGACCTAACCCTAACCCTAAGTGGAATTTTCCTCCTATGGGATTTTCCCATGTATTTTACCAGGAAACATAGATAGGCAGCCTAGAAAAGTAAGTGCCCTACTAACCATACCCAAGCAATTCGAATTTGTTGACGCTGTCCATTTTGCTCTATGAGTTCATGGTTAATTAACCCTAACCTTAAGTGGAATTTTCCTCCTATGGGAATTTCCCATGTAGTTTACCAGGACACCTAAATAGCGCAGCCTAGAAAATTAAGTGGCCTCCTAACCATAACCAAGCACTCCGAGTTTCTTGGCGGTGTCCATTTTGCTGTGTGAGTTCATGGTGACCTAACCCTAACCCTAAGTTTAATTTTCCTCCTATGGGATTTTCCAATGTATTTTGCCAGGAAACATAGATAGCGCAGCCTGGAAAAGTAAGTGTCCTCCGAACCATACCCAAGCACTCCGAGTTTGTTGGCGCGGTCCATTTTCCTCTATGAGTTCATGGGGAGATATCCCTAACCCTAAGTGGAATTTTCCTCCTATGGGATTTTCCCATGTATTTTACCAGGAAACATAGATAGGCAGCCTAGAAAAGTAAGTGCCCTACTAACCATACCCAAGCAATTCGAATTTGTTGACGCTGTCCATTTTGCTCTATGAGTTCATGGTTAATTAACCCTAACCTTAAGTGGAATTTTCCTCCTATGGGAATTTCCCATGTAGTTTACCAGGACACGTAAATAGCGCAGCCTAGAAAATTAAGTGGCCTCCTAACCATAACCAAGCACTCCGAGTTTCTTGGCGGTGTCCATTTTGCTCTGTGAGTTCATGGTGACCTAACCCTAACCCTAAGTTTAATTTTCCTCCTATGGGATTTTCCAATGTATTTTGCCAGGAAACATAGATAGCGCAGCCTGGAAAAGTAAGTGCCCACCGAACCATACACAAGCACTCCGAGTTTGTTGGCGCGGTCCATTTTGCTCTATGAGTTCTTGGGGACCTAACCCTAACCCTAAGTGGAATTTTCCTCCTGTGGCATTTTCCCATGTGTTTTACGAGGAAACATAAATAGCGCAGCCTAGAAAAGTAAGTGTCCTCCGAACCATACCCAAGCACTCTGAGTTTTTTGGCGCTGTCCATTTTCCTCTATGAGTTCATGGGGACCTAACCCTAACCCTAAGTGGAATTTTCCTCCTATGGGATTTTCCCATGTATTTTACCAGGAAACATAGATACGCAGCCTAGAAAAGTAAGTGCCTCCTAACAATACCCAAGCACTTCGAATTTTTGACGCTGTCCATTTTGCTCTATGAGTTCATGGTGACCTAACCCTAACCCTAAGTGGAATTTTCCTCCTGTGGCATTTTTGCATGTGTTTTACGAGGAGACATAAATAGCGCAGCCTAGAAAAGTAAGTGTCCTCCGAACCATACCCAAACACTCCGAGTTTGTTGGCGCTGTCCATTTTCCTCTATGAGTTCATGGGGACCTAACCCTAACCCTAAGTGGAATTTTCCTCCTATGGGATTTTCCCATGTATTTTACCAGGAAACATAGATAGGCAGCCTAGAAAAGTAAGTGCCCTCCTAACCATACCCAAGCACTTCGAATTTTGTGACGCTGTCCATTTTGCTCTATGAGTTCATGGTGACCTAACCCTAACTCTAAGTGGAATATTCCTCCTGTGGCATTTTCCCATGTGTTTTACGAGGAAACATAAATAGTGCAGCCTAGAAAAGTAAGTGCCCATCGAACCATACACAAGCACTCCGAGTTTGTTGGCGCTGTCCATTTTGCTGTATTTTTGATGGGGACCTAACCCTAACCCTAAGTGGAATTTTCCTTCTGTGGCATTTTTACATGTGTTTTACGAGGAAATATAGATATCGCAGTGTAGAAAAGTAAGTGCCCTCTGAACCATACACAAGCACTTCGAATTTTTGACGCTGTCCATTTTGCTCTATGAGTTCATGGTGACATAAACCTAACCCTAAGTGGAATTTTCCTCCTGTGGCATTTTCCCATGTGTTTTACGAGGAAACATAAATAGCGCAGGCTAGAAAAGTAAGTGTCCTCCGAACCATACCCAAGCACTCCGAGTTTGTTGGCGCTGTCCATTTTACTCTATGAGTTCATGGGGACATAACCCTAACCCTAAGTGGAATTTTCCTCCTATGGGTTTTTCCCATGTATTTTACCAGGAAACATAGATAGGCAGCCTAGAAAAGTAAGTGCCCTCCTAACCATACTCAAGCACTTCGAATTTTTTGACGCTGCCCATTTTGCTCTATGAATTCATGGGGACCTAACCCTAACCCTAAGTGGAATTTTCCTCCTATGGGATTTTCCCATGTATTTTACCAGGAAAAATAGATAGGGCGGCCTATTAAATTAAGTGCCCTTCTAACCATACCCAAGCACTCTGAGTTTGTTGGCGCTGTCAATTTTGCTCTATGAGTTCATGGTTAATTAAACCTAACCTTAAGTTGAGTTTTCCTCCTATGGGAATTTCCCATGTAGTTTAGCTGGAAACCTAAATAGCGCAGCCTAGAAAATTAAGTGGCCTCCTAACCATAACCAAGCACTCCGAGTTTCTTGGCGGTGTCTATTTTACTCTGTGAGTTCATGGTGACCTAACCCTAACCCTAAGTGTAATTTTCCTCCTATGGGATTTTCCCATGTATTTTGCCAGAAAACATAGATATCGCAGCCTAGAAAAGTAAGTGCCCACCGAACTATGCACAAGCACTACGAGTTTCTTGGCGGTGTCCATTTTGCTCTGTGAGTTCATGGTGACGTAACCATAACCCTAAGTGGAATTTTCCTCCTATGGGATTTTCCCATGTATTTTACCAGGAAACATAGATAGGCAGCCTAGAAAAGTAAGTGCCCTCCTAACCATACCCAAGCACTTCGAATTTTTTGACGCTGTCCATTTTGCTCTATGAGTTCATGGTGACCTAACCCTAACCCTAAGTGGAATTTTCCTCCTGTGGCATTTTCCCATGTGTTTTACGAGGAAACATAAATAGCGCAGCCTAGAAACGTAAGTGCCCATCGAACCATACACAAACATTCCGAGTTTGTTGGCGCTGTCCCTTTTCCTCTGTGAGTTCATGGGGACCTAACCCTAACCCTAAGTGGAATTTTCCTCCTATGGGATTTTCCCATGTATTTTACAAGGAAACATAGATATCGCACCGTAGAAAAGTAAGTGCCCTCCTAACCATACCCAAGCACTTCGAGTTTGTTGGCGGTGTCCATTTTGCTCTATGAGTTCATGGTGACGTAACCCTAACCCTAAGTGGAATTTTCCTCCTGTGGCATTTTCCCATGTGTTTTACGTGGAAACATAAATAGCGCAGCCTAGAAAAGTAAGTGTCCTCCGAACCATACCCAAGCACTCCGAGTTTGTTGGCGCTGTCCATTTTCCTCTATGAGTTCATGGGTACCTAACCCTAACCCTAAGTGGAATTTTCCTCCTATGGGATTTTCCCATGTATTTTGCCAGAAAACATAGATATCGCAGCCTAGAAAAGTAAGTGCCCACCGAACTATATACAAGCACTACGAGTTTCTTGGCGGTGTCCATTTTGCTCTGTGAGTTCATGGTGAGCTAACCATAACCCTAAGTGGAATTTTCCTCCTATGGGATTTTCCCATGTATTTTACCAGGAAACATAGATAGGCAGCCTAGAAAATAAGTGCCCTCCTAACCATACCCAAGCACTTCGAATTTTTTCACGCTGTCCATTTTGCTCTATGAGTTCATGGTGACCTAACCCTAACCCTAAGTGGAATTTTCCTCCTGTGGCATTTTCCCATGTGTTTTGCGAGGAAACATAAATAGCGCAGCCTAGAAAAGTAAGTGCCCATCGAACCATACACAAGCACTCCGAGTTTGTTGGCGCTGTCCATTTTGCTCTATGTGTTCATGGGGACCTAACCCTAACCCTAAGTGGAATTTTCCTCCTGTGGCATTTTCGCATGTGTTTTACGAGGAGACATAAATAGCGCAGCCTAGAAAAGTAAGTGTCCTCCGAACCATACCCAAGCACTCCGAGTTTGTTGGCGCTGTCCCTTTTCCTCTATGAGTTCATGGGTACCTAACCCTAACCCTAAGTGGAATTTTCCTCCTATGGGATTTTCCCATGTATTTTGCCAGAAAACATAGATATCGCAGCCTAGAAAAGTAAGTGCCCACCGAACTATATACAAGCACTACGAGTTTCTTGGCGGTGTCCATTTTGCTCTGTGAGTTCATGGTGAGCTAACCATAACCCTAAGTGGAATTTTCCTCCTATGGGATTTTCCCATGTATTTTACCAGGAAACATAGATAGGCAGCCTAGAAAATAAGTGCCCTCCTAACCATACCCAAGCACTTCGAATTTTTTCACGCTGTCCATTTTGCTCTATGAGTTCATGGTGACCTAACCCTAACCCTAAGTGGAATTTTCCTCCTGTGGCATTTTCCCATGTGTTTTGCGAGGAAACATAAATAGCGCAGCCTAGAAAAGTAAGTGCCCATCGAACCATACACAAGCACTCCGAGTTTGTTGGCGCTGTCCATTTTGCTCTATGTGTTCATGGGGACCTAACCCTAACCCTAAGTGGAATTTTCCTCCTGTGGCATTTTCGCATGTGTTTTACGAGGAGACATAAATAGCGCAGCCTAGAAAAGTAAGTGTCCTCCGAACCATACCCAAGCACTCCGAGTTTGTTGGCGCTGTCCCTTTTCCTCTATGAGTTCATGGGGACTTAACCCTAACCCTAAGTAGAATTTTCCTCCTATGGGATTTTCCCATGTATTTTACCAGGAAACATAGATAGGCAGCCTAGAAAAGTAAGTGCCCTCCTAACCATACCCAAGCACTTCGAATTTTGTGACACTGTCCATTTTCCTCTATGAGTTCATGGTGACCTAACCCTAACTCTAAGTGGAATTTTCCTCCTCTGGCATTTTCCCATGTGTTTTACGAGGAAACATAAATAGTGCAGCCTAGAAAAGTAACTGCCCATCGAACCATACACAAGCACTCCGAGTTTCTTGGCGCTGTCCATTTTGCTGTATTTTTGATGGGGACCTAACCCTAACCCTAAGTGTAATTTTCCTCCTGTGGCATTTTTCCATGTGTTTTACGAGGAAACATAAATAGCGCAGCCTAGAAAAGTAAGTGTCCTCCGAACCATACCGAAGCACTCTGAGTTTTTTGGCGCTGTCCCTTTTCCTCTATGAGTTCATGAGGACCTAACCCTAACCCTAAGTGGAATTTTCCTCCTATGCGATTTTCCCATGTATTTTACCAGGAAACATAGATATCGCAGCGTAGAAAAGTTAGTGCCCTCTGAACCATACACAAGCACTTCGAATTTTTGACGCTGTCCATTTTGCTCTATGAAATCATGGTAACCTAACCCTAACCCTAAGTGGAATATTCCTCCTGTGGCATTTTCCCATGTGTTTTACGAGGAGACATAAATAGCGCAGCCTAGAAAAGTAAGTATCCTCCGAACCATACCCAAGCACTCCGAGTTTGTTGGCACTGTCCATTTTCCTCTATGAGTTCATGGGGACCAAACCCTAACACTAAGTAGAATTTTCCTCCTATGGGATTTTCCCATGTATTTTACCAGGAAACATAGATAGGCAGCCTAGAAAAGGAAGTGCCCTCCTAACCATACCCAAGCACTTCGAGTTTGTTGGCGGTGTCCATTTTGCTCTATGAGTTCATGGTGACCTAACCCGAACCCTAAGTGGAATTTTCCTCCTGTGGCATTTTCCCATGTGTTTTACGAGGAAACATAAATAGCGCAGGCTAGAAAAGTAAGTGTCCTCCGAACAATACCCAAGCACTCCGAGTTTGTTGGCGCTGTCCATTTTCCTCTATGAGTTCATGGGGACCTAACCCTAACCCTAAGTGGAATTTTCCTCCTATGGGATTTTCCCATGTATTCTACCAGGAAACATAGATAGGCAGCCTAGAAAAGTAAGTGCCCTCCTAACCATACCCAAGCACTTCGAATTTTTTGACACTGCCCATTTTGCTCTATGAGTTCATGGGGACCTAACCCTAACCCTAAGTGGAATTTTCCTCCTATGGGATTTTCCCATGTATTTTGCCAGAAAACATAGTTATCGCAGCCTAGAAAAGTAAGTGCCCACCGAACTATACACAAGCACTACGAGTTTCTTGGCGGTGTCCATTTTGCTCTGTTAGTTCATGGTGAGCTAACCATAACCCTAAGTGGAATTTTCCTCCTATGGGATTTTCCCATGTATTTTACCAGGAAACATAGATAGGCAGCCTAGAAAAGTAAGTGCCCTCCTAACCATACCCAAGCACTTCGAATTTTTTGACGCTGTCCATTTTGCTCTATGAGTTCATGGGGACCAAACCCTAACCCTAAGTGGAATATTCCTCCTGTGGCATTTTCCCATGTGTTTTACGAGGAGACATAAATAGCGCAGCCTAGAAAAGTAAGTATCCTCCGAACCATACCCAAGCACTCCGAGTTTGTTGGCACTGTCCATTTTCCTCTATGAGTTCATGGGGACCAAACCCTAACACTAAGTAGAATTTTCCTCCTATGGGATTTTCCCATGTATTTTACGAGGAAACATAAATAGCGCAGCCTAGAAAAGTAAGTGCCTCCTAACCATACCCAAGCACTTCGAATTTTTGACGCTGTCCATTTTGCTCTATGAGTTCATGGTGACCTAACCCTAAGTGGAATTTTCCTCCTGTGGCATTTTCCCATGTGTTTTACGAGGAGACATAAATAGCGCAGCCTAGAAAAGTAAGTGTCCTCCGAACCATACCCAAGCACTCCGAGTTTCTTGGTGCTGTCCATTTTCCTCTATGAGTTCATGGGGACCTAAACCTAACCCTAAGTGGAATTTTCCTCCTATGGGATTTTCCCATGTATTTTGCCAGGAAACATAGATATCGCAGCCTAGAAAAGTAAGTGCCCACCGAACCATAGACAGGCACTCCGAGTTTCTTGGTCCTGTCCATTTTGCTCTATGAGTTCATGGGGACCTAACCCTAACCCTAAGTGGAATATTCCTCCTGTGGCATTTTTCCATGTGTTTTACGAGGAAACATAAATAGCGCAGCCTAGAAAATTACGTGTCCTCCGAACCATACCCAAGCACTCTGAATTTTTTGGCGCTGTCCCTTTTCCTCTATGAGTTCATGGGGACCTAACCCTAACCCTAAGTGGAATTTTCCTCCTATGGGATTTTCCCCTGTATTTTACCAGGAAACATAGATATCGCAGCGTAGAAAAGTAAGTGCCCTCCTAACCATACCCAAGCACTTCGAATTTTTTGACTCTGTCCATTTTGCTCTATGAGTTCATGGTGACCTAACCCTCACCCTAAGTGGAATTTTCCTCCTGTGGCATTTTCCCATGTGTTTTACGAGAAAACATAAATAGCGCAGCCTAGAAAAGTAAGTGCCCATCGAACCATACACAAGCACACCGAGTTTGTTGGCGCTGTCCATTTTGCTCTATGAGTTCATGGTGACCTAACCCTAACCCTAAGTGGAATTTTCCTCCTGTGGCATTTTCCCATGTGTTTTACGAGGAAACATAAATAGCGCAGGCTAGAAAAGTAAGTGTCCTCCGAACCATACCAAGCACTCCGAGTTTGTTGGCGCTGTCCATTTTCCTCTATGAGTTCATGGGGACCTAACCCTAACCCTACGTATAATTTTCCTCCTATGGGATTTTCCCATGTAGTTTACAAGAAAACCTAAATAGCGCAGCCTAGAAAATTAAGTGGCCTCCAAACCATAACCAAGCACTCCGAGTTTCTTGGCAGTGTCCATTTTGCTCTGTGAGTTCATGGTGACCTACCCCTAACCCTTAGTGTAATTTTCCTTCTATGGGATTTTCCCATGTATTTTGCCAGAAAACATAGATATCGCAGCCTAGAAAAGTAAGTTCCCACCGAACTATACACAAGCACTACGGGTTTCTTGGCGGTGTCCATTTTGCTCTGTGAGTTCATGGTGAGCTAACCCTAACCCTAAGTGGAATTTTCCTCCTATGGAATTTTCCCATGTATTTTGCCAGGAAACATAGATATCGCAGACTAGAAAAGTAAGTGCCCACCGAACCATACCCAAGCACTCCGAGTTTTTTGGTGCTTTCCATTTTGCTCCATGAGTTCATGGTGAACTAACCCTATCCCTAAGTGGAATTTTCCTCCTATGGGATTTTCCCATGTATTTTACCAGGAAACATAGATAGTCAGCCTAGAAAAGTAAGTGCCCTCCTAACCATACCCAAGCACTTCGAATTTCTTGACGCTGTCCATTTTGCTCTATGAGTTCATGGTGACCTAACCCTAACCCTAAGTCGAATTTTCCTCCTGTGGCATTTTCAAATGTGTTTTACGAGGAAACATAGATAGGCAGCCTAGAAAAGTAAACGCCCTCCTAATCATACCCAAGTACTTCGAATTTTTTGGCGCTGTCCATTTTGCTCTATGAGTTCATGGTGACCTAACCCTAACCCTAAGTGGAATTTTCCTCCTGTGGCATTTTCAAATGTGTTTTACGAGGAAACATAAATAGCGCAGCCTATAAAAAAAAGTGCCCTCCTAACCATACCCAAGCACTCCGAGTTTGTTGGCGCTGTCCATTTAGCTCTATGAGTTCATGGGGACCTAACCCTATCCCTAAGTGGAATTTTCCTCCTATGGGATTTTCCTATGTAGTTTACCAGGAAACGTAGATATCGCAGCGTAGAAAAGTAAGTGACCTCTGAACCATACACAAGCACTCCACGTTTGTTGGCACTGTCCATTTTGCTCTATGAATTCATTGTGACCTAACCCTAACCCTAAGTGGAATTTTCCTCCTTTGGCATTTTCCCATGTGTTTTACGAGGAAACATAAATAGCGCAGCCTAGAAAAATAAGTGCCCTCCGAACCATACCCAAGCACTCCGAGTTTGTTGGCGGTGTCCATTTTGCTCTGTGAGTTCATGGTGACCTAACCCTAACCCGAAGTGTAATATTCCTCCTATGGGATTTTCCCATGTATTTTACAAGGGAACATAGATAGAGCAGCCTAGAAAAGTAAGTGCCCTCCGAACCATACCCAAGCACTTCGAATTTTTTGACGCTGCCCATTTTGCTCTATGAGTTCATGGGGACCTAACCCTAACCCTAAGTGGAATTTTCCTCCTATGGGATTTTCCCATGTATTTTACCAGGAAACATAGATAGGGCGGACTATTAAATTAAGTGCCCTTCTAACCATACCCAAGCACTCTGAGTTTGTTGGCGCTGTCAATTTTGCTCTATGAGTTCATGTTTAATTAAACCTAACCTTAAGTGGAATTTTCCTCCTATGGGAATTTCCCATGTAGTTTAACTGGAAACCTAAATAGCGCAGCCTAGAAAATTAAGTGGCCTCCTAACCATAACCAAGCACTCCGAGTTTCTTGGCGGTGTCTATTTTGCTCTGTGAGTTCATGGTGACCTAAACCTAACCCTAAGTGGAATTTTCCTCCTATGGGATTTTCCCATGTATTTTACCAGGAAACATAGATAGTCAGCCTAGAAAAGTAAGTGCCCTCCTAACCATACCCAAGCACTTCGAATTTTTTGACGCTGTCCATTTTGCTCTATGAGTTCATGGTGACCTAACCCTAACCCTAAGTGGAATTTTCCTCCTGTGGCATTTTCCCATGTGTTTTACGAGGAAACATAGATAGGCAGCCTAGAAAAGTAAGCGCCCTCCTAATCATACCCAAGTACTTCGAATTTTTTGGCGCTGTCCATTTTGCTCTATGAGTTCATGGTGACCTAACCCTAACCCTAAGTGGAATTTTCCTCCTGTGGCATTTTGAAATGTGTTTTACGAGGAAACATAAATAGCGCAGCCTAGAAAAGTAAGTGCCTCCTAACCATACACAAGCACTTCGAATTTTTGACGCTGTCCATTTTGCTCTATGAGTTCATGGTGACCTAACCCTAAGTGGAATTTTCCTCCTGTGGCATTTTCCCATGTGTTTTACGAGGAGACATAAATAGCGCAGCCTAGAAAAGTAAGTGTCCTCCGAACCATACCCAAGCACTCCGAGTTTCTTGGTGCTGTCCATTTTCCTCTATGAGTTCATGGGGACCTAAACCTAACCCTAAGTGGAATTTTCCTCCTATGGGATTTTCCCATGTATTTTGCCAGGAAACATAGATATCGCAGCCTAGAAAAGTAAGTGCCCTCCGAACCATAGACAGGCACTCCGAGTTTCTTGGTCCTGTCCATTTTGCTCTATGAGTTCATGGGGACCTAACCCTAACCCTAAGTGGAATATTCCTCCTGTGGCATTTTCCCATGTGTTTTACGAGGAGACATAAATAGCGCAGCCTAGAAAAGTAAGTGGCCTCCGAACCATACCCAAGCACGTCGAATTTTTTGACGATGTCCATTTTGCTCTATGAGTTCATGGTGACCTAACCCTATCCCTAAGTGGAATTTTCCTTCTGTGGCATTTTCCCATGTGTTTTATGAGGAAACATAAATAGCGCTGCCTAGAAAAGTAAGTGTCCTCCGAACCATACCCAAGCACTCCGTGTTTGTTGGCGCTGTTCATTTTCCTCTATGAGTTCATGGGGACCTAACCCTAACCCTAAGTGGAATTTTCCTCCTATGGGATTTTCCCATGTATTTTACCAGGAAACATAGATAGGGCGGCCTATTAAATTACGTGCCCTTCGAACCATACCCAAGCACTCTGAGTTTGTTGGCGCTGTCAATTTTGCTCTATGAGTTCATGGTTAATTAACCCTAACCTTAAGTGGAATTTTCCTCCTATGGGAATTTCCCATGTAGTTTACCAGGAAACCTAAATAGCGCAGCCTAGAAAATTAAGTGTCCTCCTAACCATAACCAAGCACTCCAAGTTTGTTGGCGCGGTCCATTTTGCTTTGTGAGTTCATGGTGACCTAACCCTAACCCTAAGTGTAATTTTCCTCCTATGGGATTTTCCCATGTATTTTGCCAGGAAACATAGATATCGCAGCGTGGAAAAGTAAGTGCTCACCGAACCATACACAAGCACTCCGATTTTCTTGGCGGTGTCCATTTTGCTCTGTGAGTTCATGGTGATCTATCCCTAACCCTAAGTGGAATTTTCCTCCTATGGGATTTTCCCATGTATTTTGCCAGGAAACATAGATATCGCAGCCTAGAAAAGTAAGTGCCCACCGAACCATACACAAGCACTCCGAGTTTTTTGGTGCTTTCCATTTTGCTCTATGAGTTCATGGGGACCTAACCCTAACCCTAAGTGGAATGTTTCTCCTGTGGCATTTTCCCATGTGTTTTACGAGGAAACATAAATAGCGGAGCCTAGAAAAGTAAGTGTCCTCCGAACCATACCCAAGCACTCCGAGTTTTTTGGCACTGTCCATTTTCCTCTATGAGTTCCTGGGGACCTAACCCTAACCCTAAGTGGAATTTTCCTCCTATGGGATTTTCCCATGTATTTTACAAGGAAACATAGATAGGCAGCCTAGAAAAGTAAGTGCCTACTAACCATACCCAAGCACTTCGAATTTTTGACACTGTCCATTTTGCTCTATGGGTTCATGGTGACCTAACCCTAACCTAAGTGGAATTTTCCTCCTGTGGCATTTTCCCATGTGTTTTACGAGGAGACATAAATAGCGCAGCGTAGAAAAGTAAGTGTCCTCCGAACCATACCCAAGCACTCCGAGTTTGTTGGTGCTGTCCATTTTGCTCTATGAGTTCATGGGGACCTAACCCTAACCCTAAGTGGAATTTTCCTCCTGTGGCATTTTCCCATGTGTTTTACGAGGAGACATAAATAGCGCAGCCTAGAAAAGTAAGTGTCCTCCGAACCATACCCAAGCACTCCGAGTTTGTTGGCACTGTCCATTTTCCTCTATGAGTTCATGGGGACCTAACCCTAACCCTAAGTAGAATTTTCCTCCTATGGGATTTTCCCATGTATTTTACCAAGAAACATAGATAGGCAGCCTAGAAAAGTAAGTGCCCTCCTAACCATACCCAAGCACTTCGAGTTTGTTGGCGGTGTCCATTTTGCTCTATGAGTTCATGGTGACGTAACCCTAACCCTAAGTGGAATTTTCCTCCTGTGGCATTTTCCCATGTGTTTTACGTGGAAACATAAATAGCGCAGCCTAGAAAAGTAAGTGTCCTCCGAACCATACCCAAGCACTCCGAGTTTGTTGGCGCTGTCCATTTTCCTCTATGAATTCATGGGTACCTAACCCTAACCCTAAGTGGAATTTTCCTCCTATGGGATTTTCCCATGTATTTTGCCAGAAAACATAGATATCGCAGCCTAGAAAAGTAAGTGCCCACCGAACTATATACAAGCACTACGAGTTTCTTGGCGGTGTCCATTTTGCTCTATGAGTTCATGGTGAGCTAACCATAACCCTAAGTGGAATTTTCCTCCTATGGGATTTTCCCATGTATTTTACCAGGAAACATAGATAGGCAGCCTAGAAAAGTAAGTGCCCTCCTAACCATACCCAAGCACTTCGAATTTTTTCACGCTGTCCATTTTGCTCTATGAGTTCATGGTGCCCTAACCCTAACCCTAAGTGGAATTTTCCTCCTGTGGCATTTTCCCATGTGTTTTGCGAGGAAACATAAATAGCGCAGCCTAGAAAAGTAAGTGCCCATCGAACCATACACAAGCACTCCGAGTTTGTTGGCGCTGTCCATTTTGCTCTATGTGTTCATGGGGACCTAACCCTAACCCTAAGTGGAATTTTCCTCCTGTGGCATTTTCGCATGTGTTTTACGAGGAGACATAAATAGCGCAGCCTAGAAAAGTAAGTGTCCTCCGAACCATACCCAAGCACTCCGAGTTTGTTGGCGCTGTCCCTTTTCCTCTATGAGTTCATGGGGACTTAACCCTAACCCTAAGTAGAATTTTCCTCCTATGGGATTTTCCCATGTATTTTACCAGGAAACATAGATAGGCAGCCTAGAAAAGTAAGTGCCCTCCTAACCATACCCAAGCACTTCGAATTTTGTGACACTGTCCATTTTCCTCTATGAGTTCATGGTGACCTAACCCTAACTCTAAGTGGAATTTTCCTCCTGTGGCATTTTCCCATGTGTTTTACGAGGAAACATAAATAGTGCAGCCTAGAAAAGTAAGTGCCCATCGAACCATACACAAGCACTCCGAGTTTCTTGGCGCTGTCCATTTTGCTGTATTTTTGATGGGGACCTAACCCTAACCCTAAGTGTAATTTTCCTCCTGTGGCATTTTTCCATGTGTTTTACGAGGAAACATAAATAGCGCAGCCTAGAAAAGTAAGTGTCCTCCGAACCATACCGAAGCACTCTGAGTTTTTTGGCGCTGTCCCTTTTCCTCTATGAGTTCATGGGGACCTAACCCTAACCCTAAGTGGAATTTTCCTCCTATGCGATTTTCCCATGTATTTTACCAGGAAACATAGATATCGCAGCGTAGAAAAGTTAGTGCCCTCTGAACCATACACAAGCACTTCGAATTTTTGACGCTGTCCATTTTGCTCTATGAAATCATGGTAACCTAACCCTAACCTAAGTGGAATATTCCTCCTGTGGCATTTTCCCATGTGTTTTACGAGGAGACATAAATAGCGCAGCCTAGAAAAGTAAGTATCCTCCGAACCATACCCAAGCACTCCGAGTTTGTTGGCACTGTCCATTTTCCTCTATGAGTTCATGGGGACCTAACCCTAACACTAAGTAGAATTTTCCTCCTATGGGATTTTCCCATGTATTTTACCAGGAAACATAGATAGGCAGCCTAGAAAAGGAAGTGCCCTCCTAACCATACCCAAGCACTTCGAGTTTGTTGGCGGTGTCCATTTTGCTCTATGAGTTCATGGAGACCTAACCCTAACCCTAAGTGGAATTTTCCTCCTGTGGCATTTTCCCATGTGTTTTACGAGGAGACATAAATAGCGCAGCCTAGAAAAGTAAGTATCCTCCGAACCATACCCAAGCACTCCGAGTTTGTTGGCGCTGTCCATTTTCCTCTATGAGTTCATGGGGACCTAACCCTAACCCTAAGTGGAATTTTCCTCCTATGGGATTTTCCCATGTATTCTACCAGGAAACATAGTTATCGCAGCCTAGAAAAGTAAGTGCCCACCGAACTATACACAAGCACTACGAGTTTCTTGGCGGTGTCCATTTTGCTCTGTTAGTTCATGGTGAGCTAACCATAACCCTAAGTGGAATTTTCCTCCTATGGGATTTTCCCATGTATTTTACCAGGAAACATAGATAGGCAGCCTAGAAAAGTAAGTGCCCTCCTAACCATACCCAAGCACTTCGAATTTTTTGACGCTGTCCATTTTGCTCTATGAGTTCATGGTGACCTAACCCTAACCCTAAGTGGAATTTTCCTCCTGTGGCATTTTCCCATGTGTTTTACGAGGAAACATAAATAGCGCAGCCTAGAAAAGTAAGTGCCCATCGAACCATACACAAGCACTCCGAGTTTGTTGGCGCCGTCCATTTTGCTCTATGTGTTCATGGGGACCTAACCCTAACCCTAAGTGGAATATTCCTCCTGTGGCATTTTCCCATGTGTTTTACGAGGAGACATAAATAGCGCAGCCTAGAAAAGTAAGTGGCCTCCGAACCATACCCAAGCACGTCGAATTTTTTGACGATGTCCATTTTGCTCTATGAGTTCATGGTGACCTAACCCTATCCCTAAGTGGAATTTTCCTTCTGTGGCATTTTCCCATGTGTTTTATGAGGAAACATAAATAGCGCTGCCTAGAAAAGTAAGTGCCCTCCGAACCATACCCAAGCACTCCGTGTTTGTTGGCGCTGTTCATTTTCCTCTATGAGTTCATGGGGACCTAACCCTAACCCTAAGTGGAATTTTCCTCCTATGGGATTTTCCCATGTATTTTACCAGGAAACATAGATAGGGCGGCCTATTAAATTACGTGCCCTTCGAACCATACCCAAGCACTCTGAGTTTGTTGGCGCTGTCAATTTTGCTCTATGAGTTCATGGTTAATTAACCCTAACCTTAAGTGGAATTTTCCTCCTATGGGAATTTCCCATGTAGTTTACCAGGAAACCTAAATAGCGCAGCCTAGAAAATTAAGTGTCCTCCTAACCATAACCAAGCACTCCAAGTTTGTTGGCGCGGTCCATTTTGCTTTGTGAGTTCATGGTGACCTAACCCTAACCCTAAGTGTAATTTTCCTCCTATGGGATTTTCCCATGTATTTTGCCAGGAAACATAGATATCGCAGCGTGGAAAAGTAAGTGCTCACCGAACCATACACAAGCACTCCGATTTTCTTGGCGGTGTCCATTTTGCTCTGTGAGTTCATGGTGATCTATCCCTAACCCTAAGTGGAATTTTCCTCCTATGGGATTTTCCCATGTATTTTGCCAGGAAACATAGATATCGCAGCCTAGAAAAGTAAGTGCCCACCGAACCATACACAAGCACTCCGAGTTTTTTGGTGCTGTCCATTTTGCTCTATGAGTTCATGGGGACCTAACCCTAACCCTAAGTGGAATGTTTCTCCTGTGGCATTTTCCCATGTGTTTTACGAGGAAACATAAATAGCGGAGCCTAGAAAAGTAAGTGTCCTCCGAACCATACCCAAGCACTCCGAGTTTTTTGGCACTGTCCATTTTCCTCTATGAGTTCCTGGGGACCTAACCCTAACCCTAAGTGGAATTTTCCTCCTATGGGATTTTCCCATGTATTTTACAAGGAAACATAGATAGGCAGCCTAGAAAAGTAAGTGCCTACTAACCATACCCAAGCACTTCGAATTTTTGACACTGTCCATTTTGCTCTATGGGTTCATGGTGACCTAACCCTAACCTAAGTGGAATTTTCCTCCTGTGGCATTTTCCCATGTGTTTTACGAGGAGACATAAATAGCGCAGCGTAGAAAAGTAAGTGTCCTCCGAACCATACCCAAGCACTCCGAGTTTGTTGGTGCTGTCCATTTTGCTCTATGAGTTCATGGGGACCTAACCCTAACCCTAAGTGGAATTTTCCTCCTGTGGCATTTTCCCATGTGTTTTACGAGGAGACATAAATAGCGCAGCCTAGAAAAGTAAGTGTCCTCCGAACCATACCCAAGCACTCCGAGTTTGTTGGCACTGTCCATTTTCCTCTATGAGTTCATGGGGACCTAACCCTAACCCTAAGTAGAATTTTCCTCCTATGGGATTTTCCCATGTATTTTACCAAGAAACATAGATAGGCAGCCTAGAAAAGTAAGTGCCCTCCTAACCATACCCAAGCACTTCGAGTTTGTTGGCGGTGTCCATTTTGCTCTATGAGTTCATGGTGACGTAACCCTAACCCTAAGTGGAATTTTCCTCCTGTGGCATTTTCCCATGTGTTTTACGTGGAAACATAAATAGCGCAGCCTAGAAAAGTAAGTGTCCTCCGAACCATACCCAAGCACTCCGAGTTTGTTGGCGCTGTCCATTTTCCTCTATGAATTCATGGGTACCTAACCCTAACCCTAAGTGGAATTTTCCTCCTATGGGATTTTCCCATGTATTTTGCCAGAAAACATAGATATCGCAGCCTAGAAAAGTAAGTGCCCACCGAACTATATACAAGCACTACGAGTTTCTTGGCGGTGTCCATTTTGCTCTATGAGTTCATGGTGAGCTAACCATAACCCTAAGTGGAATTTTCCTCCTATGGGATTTTCCCATGTATTTTACCAGGAAACATAGATAGGCAGCCTAGAAAAGTAAGTGCCCTCCTAACCATACCCAAGCACTTCGAATTTTTTCACGCTGTCCATTTTGCTCTATGAGTTCATGGTGCCCTAACCCTAACCCTAAGTGGAATTTTCCTCCTGTGGCATTTTCCCATGTGTTTTGCGAGGAAACATAAATAGCGCAGCCTAGAAAAGTAAGTGCCCATCGAACCATACACAAGCACTCCGAGTTTGTTGGCGCTGTCCATTTTGCTCTATGTGTTCATGGGGACCTAACCCTAACCCTAAGTGGAATTTTCCTCCTGTGGCATTTTCGCATGTGTTTTACGAGGAGACATAAATAGCGCAGCCTAGAAAAGTAAGTGTCCTCCGAACCATACCCAAGCACTCCGAGTTTGTTGGCGCTGTCCCTTTTCCTCTATGAGTTCATGGGGACTTAACCCTAACCCTAAGTAGAATTTTCCTCCTATGGGATTTTCCCATGTATTTTACCAGGAAACATAGATAGGCAGCCTAGAAAAGTAAGTGCCCTCCTAACCATACCCAAGCACTTCGAATTTTGTGACACTGTCCATTTTCCTCTATGAGTTCATGGTGACCTAACCCTAACTCTAAGTGGAATTTTCCTCCTGTGGCATTTTCCCATGTGTTTTACGAGGAAACATAAATAGTGCAGCCTAGAAAAGTAAGTGCCCATCGAACCATACACAAGCACTCCGAGTTTCTTGGCGCTGTCCATTTTGCTGTATTTTTGATGGGGACCTAACCCTAACCCTAAGTGTAATTTTCCTCCTGTGGCATTTTTCCATGTGTTTTACGAGGAAACATAAATAGCGCAGCCTAGAAAAGTAAGTGTCCTCCGAACCATACCGAAGCACTCTGAGTTTTTTGGCGCTGTCCCTTTTCCTCTATGAGTTCATGGGGACCTAACCCTAACCCTAAGTGGAATTTTCCTCCTATGCGATTTTCCCATGTATTTTACCAGGAAACATAGATATCGCAGCGTAGAAAAGTTAGTGCCCTCTGAACCATACACAAGCACTTCGAATTTTTGACGCTGTCCATTTTGCTCTATGAAATCATGGTAACCTAACCCTAACCTAAGTGGAATATTCCTCCTGTGGCATTTTCCCATGTGTTTTACGAGGAGACATAAATAGCGCAGCCTAGAAAAGTAAGTATCCTCCGAACCATACCCAAGCACTCCGAGTTTGTTGGCACTGTCCATTTTCCTCTATGAGTTCATGGGGACCTAACCCTAACACTAAGTAGAATTTTCCTCCTATGGGATTTTCCCATGTATTTTACCAGGAAACATAGATAGGCAGCCTAGAAAAGGAAGTGCCCTCCTAACCATACCCAAGCACTTCGAGTTTGTTGGCGGTGTCCATTTTGCTCTATGAGTTCATGGAGACCTAACCCTAACCCTAAGTGGAATTTTCCTCCTGTGGCATTTTCCCATGTGTTTTACGAGGAGACATAAATAGCGCAGCCTAGAAAAGTAAGTATCCTCCGAACCATACCCAAGCACTCCGAGTTTGTTGGCGCTGTCCATTTTCCTCTATGAGTTCATGGGGACCTAACCCTAACCCTAAGTGGAATTTTCCTCCTATGGGATTTTCCCATGTATTCTACCAGGAAACATAGTTATCGCAGCCTAGAAAAGTAAGTGCCCACCGAACTATACACAAGCACTACGAGTTTCTTGGCGGTGTCCATTTTGCTCTGTTAGTTCATGGTGAGCTAACCATAACCCTAAGTGGAATTTTCCTCCTATGGGATTTTCCCATGTATTTTACCAGGAAACATAGATAGGCAGCCTAGAAAAGTAAGTGCCCTCCTAACCATACCCAAGCACTTCGAATTTTTTGACGCTGTCCATTTTGCTCTATGAGTTCATGGTGACCTAACCCTAACCCTAAGTGGAATTTTCCTCCTGTGGCATTTTCCCATGTGTTTTACGAGGAAACATAAATAGCGCAGCCTAGAAAAGTAAGTGCCCATCGAACCATACACAAGCACTCCGAGTTTGTTGGCGCCGTCCATTTTGCTCTATGTGTTCATGGGGACCTAACCCTAACCCTAAGTGGAATTTTCCTCCTGTGGCATTTTTCCATGTGTTTTACGAGGAAACATAAATAGCGCAGCCTAGAAAATTAAGTGTCCTCCGAACCATACCCAAGCACTCTGAATTTTTTGGCGCTGTCCCTTTTCCTCTATGAGTTCATGGGGACCTAACCCTAACCCTAAGTGGAATTTTCCTCCTATGGGATTTTCCCCTGTATTTTACCAGGAAACATAGATATCGCAGCGTAGAAAAGTAAGTGCCCTCCTAACCATACCCAAGCACTTCGAATTTTTTGACTCTGTCCATTTTGCTCTATGAGTTCATGGTGACCTAACCCTAACCCTAAGTGGAATTTTCCTCCTGTGGCATTTTCCCATGTGTTTTACGAGGAAACATAAATAGCGCAGCCTAGAAAAGTAAGTGCCCATCGAACCATACACAAGCACACCGAGTTTGTTGGCGCTGTCCATTTTGCTCTATGAGTTCATGGTGACCTAACCCTAACCCTAAGTGGAATTTTCCTCCTGTGGCATTTTCCCATGTGTTTTACGAGGAAACATAAATAGCGCAGGCTAGAAAAGTAAGTGTCCTCCGAACCATACCAAGCACTCCGAGTTTGTTGGCGCTGTCCATTTTCCTCTATGAGTTCATGGGGACCTAACCCTAACCCTACATATAATTTTCCTCCTATGGGATTTTCCCATGTATTTTACCAGGAAACATAGATAGGCAGCCTAGAAAAGTAAGTGCCCTCCTAACCATACCCAAGCACTTCGAATTTTTTGACGCTGCCCATTTTGCAATATGAGTTCATGGGGACCTAACCCTAACCCTAAGTGGAATTTTCCTCCTATGGGAATTTCCCATGTAGTTTACAAGAAAACCTAAATATCGCAGCCTAGAAAATTAAGTGGCCTCCAAACCATAACCAAGCACTCCGAGTTTCTTGGCAGTGTCCATTTTGCTCTGTGAGTTCATGGTGACCTACCCCTAACCCTAAGTGTAATTTTCCTCCTATGGGATTTTCCCATGTATTTTGCCAGAAAACATAGATATCGCAGCCTAGAAAAGTAAGTTCCCACCGAACTATACACAAGCACTACGGGTTTCTTGGCGGTGTCCATTTTGCTCTGTGAGTTCATGGTGAGCTAACGCTAACCCTAAGTGGAATTTTCCTCCTATGGAATTTTCCCATGTATTTTGCCAGGAAACATAGATATCGCAGACTAGAAAAGTAAGTGCCCACCGAACCATACCCAAGCACTCCGAGTTTTTTGGTGCTTTCCATTTTGCTCCATGAGTTCATGGTGAACTAACCCTAACCCTAAGTGTAATTTTCCTCCTATGGGATTTTCCCATGTATTTTACCAGGAAACATAGATAGTCAGCCTAGAAAAGTAAGTGCCCTCCTAACCATACCCAAGCACTTCGAATTTTTTGACGCTGTCCATTTTGCTCTATGAGTTCATGGTGACCTAACCCTAACCCTAAGTCGAATTTTCCTCCTGTGGCATTTTCAAATGTGTTTTACGAGGAAACATAGATAGGCAGCCTAGAAAAGTAAGCGCCCTCCTAATCATACCCAAGTACTTCGAATTTTTTGGCGCTGTCCATTTTGCTCTATGAGTTCATGGTGACCTAACCCTAACCCTAAGTGGAATTTTCCTCCTGTGGCATTTTCAAATGTGTTTTACGAGGAAACATAAATAGCGCAGCCTAGAAAAAAAAGTGCCCTCCTAACCATACCCAAGCACTCCGAGTTTGTTGGCGCTGTCCATTTAGCTCTATGAGTTCATGGGGACCTAACCCTATCCCTAAGTGGAATTTTCCTCCTATGGGATTTTCCTATGTAGTTTACCAGGAAACGTAGATATCGCAGCGTAGAAAAGTAAGTGCCCTCCGAACCATACCCAAGCACTCCAAGTTTGTTGGCACTGTCCATTTTGCTCTATGAATTCATTGTGACCTAACCCTAACCCTAAGTGGAATTTTCCTCCTTTGGCATTTTCCCATGTGTTTTACGAGGAAACATAAATAGCGCAGCCTAGAAAAATAAGTGCCCTCCGAACCATACCCAAGCACTCCGAGTTTGTTGGCGGTGTCCATTTTGCTCTGTGAGTTCATGGTGACCTAACCCTAACCCGAAGTGTAATATTCCTCCTATGGGATTTTCCCATGTATTTTACAAGGGAACATAGATAGAGCAGCCTAGAAAAGTAAGTGCCCTCCGAACCATACCCAAGCACTTCGAATTTTTTGACGCTGCCCATTTTGCTCTATGAGTTCATGGGGACCTAACCCTAACCCTAAGTGGAATTTTCCTCCTATGGGATTTTCCCATGTATTTTACCAGGAAACATAGATAGGGCGGCCTATTAAATTAAGTGCCCTTCTAACCATACCCAAGCACTCTGAGTTTGTTGGCGCTGTCAATTTTGCTCTATGAGTTCATGTTTAATTAAACCTAACCTTAAGTGGAATTTTCCTCCTATGGGAATTTCCCATGTAGTTTAACTGGAAACCTAAATAGCGCAGCCTAGAAAATTAAGTGGCCTCCTAACCATAACCAAGCACTCCGAGTTTCTTGGCGGTGTCTATTTTGATCTGTGAGTTCATGGTGACCTAAACCTAACCCTAAGTGGAATTTTCCTCCTATGGGATTTTCCCATGTATTTTGCCAGGAAACATAGATATCGCAGACTAGAAAAGTAAGTGCCCACCGAACCATACCCAAGCACTCCGAGTTTTTTGGTGCTTTCCATTTTGCTCCATGAGTTCATGGGGACCTAACCCTAACCCTAAGTGGAATTTTCCTCCTATGGGATTTTCCCATGTATTTTACCAGGAAACATAGATAGTCAGCCTAGAAAAGTAAGTGCCCTCCTAACCATACCCAAGCACTTCGAATTTTTTGACGCTGTCCATTTTGCTCTATGAGTTCATGGTGACCTAACCCTAACCCTAAGTGGAATTTTCCTCCTGTGGCATTTTCCCATGTGTTTTACGAGGAAACATAGATAGGCAGCCTAGAAAAGTAAGCGCCCTCCTAATCATACCCAAGTACTTCGAATTTTTTGGCGCTGTCCATTTTGCTCTATGAGTTCATGGTGACCTAACCCTAACCCTAAGTGGAATTTTCCTCCTGTGGCATTTTGAAATGTGTTTTACGAGGAAACATAAATAGCGCAGCCTAGAAAAGTAAGTGCCTCCTAACCATACCCAAGCACTTCGAATTTTTGACGCTGTCCATTTTGCTCTATGAGTTCATGGTGACCTAACCCTAAGTGGAATTTTCCTCCTGTGGCATTTTCCCATGTGTTTTACGAGGAGACATAAATAGCGCAGCCTAGAAAAGTAAGTGTCCTCCGAACCATACCCAAGCACTCCGAGTTTGTTGGTGCTGTCCATTTTGCTCTATGAGTTCATGGGGACCTAACCCTAACCCTAAGTGGAATTTTCCTCCTGTGGCATTTTCCCATGTGTTTTACGAGGAGACATAAATAGCGCAGCCTAGAAAAGTAAGTGTCCTCCGAACCATAACCAAGCACTCCGACTTTTTTGGCGCTGTCCATTTTCCTCTATGAGTTCCTGGGGACCTAACCCTAACCCTAAGTGGAATTTTCCTCCTATGGGATTTTCCCATGTATTTTACCAGGAAACATAGATAGGCACCCTAGAAAAGTAAGTGCCTCCTAACCATACTCAAGCACTTCGAATTTTTGACGCTGTCCATTTTGCTCTATGAGTTCATGGTGACCAAACCCTAAGTGGAATATTCCTCCTGTGGCATTTTCCCATGTGTTTTACGAGGAGACATAAATAGCGCAGCCTAGAAAAGTAAGTGTCCTCCGAACCATACCCAAGCACTCTGAGTTTTTTGGCGCTGTCCATTTTCCTCTATGAGTTCATGGGGACCTAACCCTAACCCTAAGTGGAATTTTCCTCCTATGGGATTTTCCCATGTATTTTACCAGGAAACATAGATAGGCAGCCTAGAAAAGTAAGTGCCTCCTAACCATACCCAAGCACTTCGAATTTTTTGACGCTGTCCATTTTGCTCCATGAGTTCATGGTGACCTAACCCTAACCCTAAGTGGAATTTTCCTCCTGTGGCATTTTCCCCTGTGTTTTACGAGGAAACATAAATAGCGCAGCCTAGAAAAGTAAGTGTCCTCCGAACCATAGACAGGCACTCCGAGTTTCCATTTTGCTCTATTAGTTCATGTGGACCTAACCCTAACCCTAAGTGGAATTTTCCTCCTGTGGCATTTTCCCATGTGTTTTACGAGGAGACATAAATAGCGCAGCCTAGAAAAGTAAGTGTCCTCCGAACCATACCCAAACCCTCCGAGTTTTTTGGTGCTGCCCATTTTGCTCTATGAGTTCATGGGGACCTAAACCTAACCCTAAGTGCAATTTTCCTCATAAGGGATTTTCCCATGTATTTTACTAGGAAACATAGGTAGGGCGGCCTATTAAATTAAGTGCCCTTCTAACCATACCCAAGCACTCTGAGTTTGTTGGCGCTGTCAATTTTGCTCTATGAGTTCATGGTTAATTAACCCTAACCTTAAGTGAAATTTTCCTCCTATGGGAATTTCCCACGTAGTTTACCAGGAAACCTAAATAGCGCAGCCTAGAAAATTAAGTGGCCTCCTAACCATACCCAAGCACTTCGAATTTTTTGACGCTGTCCATTTTGCTCCATGAGTTCATGGTGACCTAACCCTAACCCTAAGGGGAATTTTCCTCCTATGGGATTTTCCCATGTATTTTGCCAGGAAACATAGATATCGCAGCGGAGAAAAGTAAGTGCCCACCGAACCATAGACAGGCACTCCGAGTTTCTTGGTGCTGTCCATTTTGCTCTATGAGTTCATGGGGACCTAACCCTAACCCTAAGTGGAATTTTCCTCCTATGGGATTTTCCCATGTATTTTACCAGGAAACATAGATAGGCAGCCTAGAAAAGTAAGTGGCCTCCTAACCATAACGAAGCACTCCAAGTTTCTTGGCGGGTTCCTTTTTGCTCTGTGAGTTCATGGTGATCTAAACCTAACCCTAAGTGTAATTTTCCTCCTATGGGATTTTCCCATGTATTTTGCCAGGAAACATAGATATCGCAGCCTAGAAAAGTAAGTGTCCTCCGAACCGTACCCAAGCACTCCGAGTTTGTTGGCGCTGTCCATTTTCCTCTATGAGTTCCTGGGGACCTAAACCTAACCCTAAGTGGAATTTTCCTCCTATGGGTTTTCCCATGTATTTTACCAGGAAACATAGATAGGCAGCCTACAACAGTAAGTGCCTCCTAACCATACCCAAGCACTTCGAATTTTTGACGCTGTCCATTTTGCTCTATGAGTTCATGGTGACCTAACCCTCAGTGGAATTTTCCTCCTGTGGCATTTTCCCATGTGTTTTACGAGGAGACATAAATAGCGCAGCCTAGAAAAGTAAGTGTCCTCCGAACCATACCCAAGCACTCCGAGTTTTTTGGCGCTGTCCATTTTCCTCTATGAGTTCATGGGGACCTAAACCTAACCCTAAGTGGAATTTTCCTCCTATGGGATTTTCCCATGTATTTTGCCAGGAAACATAGATATCGCAGCCTAGAAAAGTAAGTGCCCACCGAACCATAGACAGGCACTCCGAGTTTCTTGGTGCTGTCCATTTTGCTCTATGAGTTCATGGGGACCTAACCCTAACCCTAAGTGGAATTTTCCTCCTATGGGATTTTCCCATGTTTTTAACCAGGAAACATAGATAGGCAGCCTAGAAAAGTAAGTGGCCTCCTAACCATAACGAAGCACTCCAAGTTTCTTGGCGGTTTCCTTTTTGCTCTGTGAGTTCATGGTGAACTAACCCTAACCCTAAGTGTAATTTTCCTCCTATGGGATTTTCCCATGTATTTTGCCAGGAAACATAGATAGGCAGCCTAGAAAAGTAAGTGCCCACCGAACCACACACAAGCATTCCGAGTTCGTTGGCGCTGTCCATTTTGCTCTATGAGTTCATGGGGACCTAACTCTAACCCTAAGTGTAATTTTCCTCCTATGGGATTTTCCCATGTATTTTGTCAGGAAACATAGATATCGCAGCCTAGAAAAGTAAGTGCCCACCTTACCATACACAAGCACTCCGAGTTTTTTGGTGCTGTCCATTTTGCTCTATGAGTTCATGGGGACCTAACCCTAACCTAAGTGGAATTTTCCTCCTATGGGATTTTCCCATGTATTTAATAGGAAACATAGATAGGCAGCCTAGAAAAGTAAGTGCCTAATAACCATACCCAAGCACTTCGAATTTTTGACACTGTCCATTTTGCTCTATGAGTTCATGGTGACCTAACCCTAACCTAAGTGGAATTTTACTCCTGTGGCATTTTCCCATGTGTTTTACGAGGAGAAATAAATAGCGCAGCCTAGAAAAGTAAGTATCCTCCGAACCATACCCAAGCACTCCGAGTTTTTTGGCGCTGTCCATTTTCCTCTATGAGTTCCTGGGGACCTAACCCTAACCCTAAGTGGAATTTTCCTCCTATGGGATTTTCCCATGTATTTTACCAGGAAACATAGATAGGCAGCCTAGAAAAGTAAGTGCCTCCTAACCATACCCAAACACTTCGAATTTTTGACGCTGTCCATTTTGCTCTATGAGTTCATGGTGACCTAACCCTAAGTGGAATTTTCCTCCTGTGGCATTTTCACATGTGTTTTACGAGGAGACATAAATAGCGCAGCCTAGAAAAGTAAGTGTCCTCCGAACCATACCCAAGCACTCCGAGTTTTTTGGCGCTGTCCATTTTCCTCTATAAGTTCATGGGGACCTAACCCTAACCCTAAGTGGAATTTTCCTCCTATGGGATTTTCCCATGTATTTTACCAGGAAACATAGATAGGCAGCCTAGAAAAGTAAGTGCCTCCTAACCATACCCAAGCACTTCGAATTTTTGACACTGTCCATTTTGCTCTATGAGTTCATGGGGACCTAACCCTAACCCTAAGTGGAATGTTCCTCCTGTGGCATTTTCCCATGTGTTTTACGAGGAAACATAAATAGCGGAGCCTAGAAAAGGAAGTGTCCTCCGAACCATACCCAAGCACTCCGAGTTTTTTGGCGCTGTCCATTTTCCTCTATGAGTTCCTGGGGACCTAACCCTAACCCTAAGTGGAATTTTCCTCCTATGGGATTTTCCCATGTATTTTACTAGGAAACATAGATAGGCAGCCTAGAAAAGTAAGTGCCTACTAACCATACCCAAGCACTTCGAATTTTTGACACTGTCCATTTTGATCTATGAGTTCATGGTGACCTAACCCTAACCTAAGTGGAATTTTCCTCCTGTGGCATTTTCCCATGTGTTTTACGAGGAGACATAAATAGCGCAGCGTAGAAAAGTATGTGTCCTCCGAACCATACCCAAGCACTCCGAGTTTGTTGGTGCTGTCCATTTTGCTCTATGAGTTCATGGGGACCTAACCCTAACCCTAAGTGGAATTTTCCTCCTGTGGCATTTTCCGATGTGTTTTACGAGGAGACATAAATAGTGCAGCCTAGAAAAGTAAGTGTCCTCCGAACCATAACCAAGCACTCTGACTTTTTTGGCGCTGTCCATTTTCCTCTATGAGTTCCTGGGGACCTAACCCTAACCCTAAGTGGAATTTTCCTCCTATGGGATTTTCCCATTTATTTTACCAGGAAACATAGATAGGCAGCCTTGAAAAGTAAGTGCCTCCTAACCATACTCAAGCACTTCGAATTTTTGACGCTGTCCATTTTGCTCTATGAGTTCATGGTGACCAAACACTAAGTGGAATTTTCCTCCTGTGGCATTTTCCCATGTGTTTTACGAGGAGACATAAATAGCGCAGCCTAGAAAAGTAAGTGTCCTCCGAACCATACCCAAGCACTCCGAGTTTTTTGGCGCTGTCCATTTTCCTCTATGAGTTCATGGGGACCTAACCCTAACCCTAAGTGGAATTTTCCTCCTATGGGATTTTCCCATGTATTTTACCAGGAAACATAGATAGGCAGCCTAGAAAAGTAAGTGCCTCCTAACCATACCCAAGCACTTCGAATTTTTTGACGCTGTCCATTTTGCTCCATGAGTTCATGGTGACCTAACCCTAACCCTAAGTGGAATTTTCCTCCTGTGGCATTTCCCCCTGTGTTTTACGAGGAAACATAAATAGCGCAGCCTAGAAAAGTAAGTGTCCTCCGAACCATACCCAAGCACTCCGAGTTTGGTGGTGCTGTCCATTTTGCTCCATGAGTTCACGGGGACCTAAACCTAACCCTAAGTGGAATTTTCCTCCTATGGGATTTTCCCATGTATTTTGCCAGGAAACATAGATATCGCAGCCTAGAAAAGTAAGTGCCCACCGAACCATAGACAGGCACTCCGAGTTTCCATTTTGCTCTATTGGTTCATGTGGACCTAACCCTAACCCTAAGTGGAATTTTCCTCCTGTGGCATTTTCCCATGTGTTTTACGAGGAGACATAAATAGCGCAGCCTAGAAAAATAAGTGTCCTCCGAACCATACCCAAGCACTCCGAGTTTTTTGGTGCTGCCCATTTTGCTCTATGAGTTCATGGGGACCTAACCCTAACCCTAAGTGCAATTTTCCTCATAAGGGATTTTCCCATGTATTTTACTAGGAAACATAGGTAGGGCGGCCTATTAAATTAAGTGCCCTTCTAACCATACCCAAGCACTCTGAGTTTGTTGGCACTGTCAATTTTGCTCTATGAGTTCATGGTTAATTAACCCTAACCTTAAGTGAAATTTTCCACCTATGGGAATTTCCCATGTAGTTTACCAGGAAACCTAAATAGCGCAGCCTAGAAAATTAAGTGGCCTCCTAACCATACCCAAGCACTTCGAATTTTTTGACGCTGTCCATTTTGCTCCATGAGTTCATGGTGACCTAACCCTAACCCTAAGTGGAATTTTCCTCCTATGGGATTTTCCCATGTATTTTGCCAGGAAACATAGATATCGCAGCGGAGAAAAGTAAGTGCCCACCGAACCATAGACAGGCACTCCGAGTTTCTTGGTGCTGTCCATTTTGCTCTATGAGTTCATGGGGACCTAACCCTAACCCTAAGTGGAATTTTCCTCCTATGGGATTTTCCCATGTATTTTACCAGGAAACATAGATAGGCAGCCTAGAAAAGTAAGTGGCCTCCTAACCATAACGAAGCACTCCAAGTTTCTTGGCGGTTTCCTTTTTGCTCTGTGAGTTCATGGTGAACTAACCCTAACCCTAAGTGTAATTTTCCTCCTATGGGATTTTCCCATGTATTTTGCCAGGAAACATAGATATCGCAGCCTAGAAAAGTAAGTGTCCTCCGAACCATACCCAAGCACTCCGAGTTTGTTGGCGCTGTCCATTTTCCTCTATGAGTTCCTGGGGACCTAACCCTAACCCTAAGTGGAATTTTCCTCCTATGGGATTTTCCTATGTATTTTACCAGGAAACATAGATAGGCAGCCTAGAAAAGTAAGTGACTCCTAACCATACCCAAACACTTCGAATTTTTGACGCTGTCCATTTTGCTCTATGAGTTCATGGTGACCTAACCCTAAGTGGAATTTTCCTCCTGTGGCATTTTCACATGTGTTTTACGAGGAGACATAAATAGCGCAGCCTAGAAAAGTAAGTGTCCTCCGAACCATACCCAAGCACTCCGAGTTTTTTGGCGCTGTCCATTTTCCTCTATGAGTTCATGGGGACCTAACCCTAACGCTAAGTGGAATTTTCTTCCTATGAGATTTTCCCATGTATTTTACCAGGAAACATAGATAGGCAGCCTAGAAAAGTAAGTGCCCTCCTAACCATACCCAAGCACTTCGAATTTTTTGACACTGTCCATTTTGCTCTATGAGTTCATGGGGACCTAACCCTAACCCTAAGTGGAATTTTCCTCCTGTGGCATTTTCCCATGTGTTTTACGAGGAAACATAAAAAGCGCAGCCTAGAAAAGTAAGTGTCCTCCAAACCATACCCAAGCACTCCGAGTTTGTTGGTGCTGTCCATTTTTCTCTATGAGTTCATGGGGACCTAAACCTAACCCTAAGTGGAATTTTCCTCCTATGGGATTTTCCCATGTATTTTGCCAGGAAACATAGATATCGCAGCCAAGAAAAGTAAGTGCCCACCGAACCATAGACAGGCACTCCGAGTTTCTTGGTGCTGTCCATTTTGCTCTATGAGTTCATGGGGACCTAACCCTAACCCTAAGTGGAATTTTCCTCCTATGGGATTTTCCCATGTATTTTACCAGGAAACATAGATAGGCAGCCTAGAAAAGTAAGTGGCCTCCTAACCATAACGAAGCACTCCAAATTTCTTGGCCGTTTCCTTTTTGCTCTGTGAGTTCATGGTGAACTAACCCTAACCCTAAGTGTAATTTTCCTCCTATGGGATTTTCCCATGTATTTTACCAGGAAACATAGGTAGGGCGGCCTATTAAATTAAGTGCCCTTCTAACCATACCCAAGCACTCTGAGTTTGTTGGCGCTGTCAATTTTGCTCTATGAGTTCATGGTTAATTAACCCTAACCTTAAGTGAAATTTTCCACCTATGGGAATTTCCCATGTAGTTTACCAGGAAACCTAAATAGCGCAGCCTAGAAAATTAAGTGGCCTCCTAACCATACCCAAGCACTTCGAATTTTTTGACGCTGTCCATTTTGCTCCATGAGTTCATGGTGACCTAACCCTAACCCTAAGTGGAATTTTCCTCCTATGGGATTTTCCCATGTATTTTGCCAGGAAACATAGATATCGCAGCGGAGAAAAGTAAGTGCCCACCGAACCATAGACAGGCACTCCGAGTTTCTTGGTGCTGTCCATTTTGCTCTATGAGTTCATGGGGACCTAACCCTAACCCTAAGTGGAATTTTCCTCCTATGGGATTTTCCCATGTATTTTACCAGGAAACATAGATAGGCAGCCTAGAAAAGTAAGTGGCCTCCTAACCATAACGAAGCACTCCAAGTTTCTTGGCGGTTTCCTTTTTGCTCTGTGAGTTCATGGTGAACTAACCCTAACCCTAAGTGTAATTTTCCTCCTATGGGATTTTCCCATGTATTTTGCCAGGAAACATAGATATCGCAGCCTAGAAAAGTAAGTGTCCTCCGAACCATACCCAAGCACTCCGAGTTTGTTGGCGCTGTCCATTTTCCTCTATGAGTTCCTGGGGACCTAACCCTAACCCTAAGTGGAATTTTCCTCCTATGGGATTTTCCTATGTATTTTACCAGGAAACATAGATAGGCAGCCTAGAAAAGTAAGTGACTCCTAACCATACCCAAACACTTCGAATTTTTGACGCTGTCCATTTTGCTCTATGAGTTCATGGTGACCTAACCCTAAGTGGAATTTTCCTCCTGTGGCATTTTCACATGTGTTTTACGAGGAGACATAAATAGCGCAGCCTAGAAAAGTAAGTGTCCTCCGAACCATACCCAAGCACTCCGAGTTTTTTGGCGCTGTCCATTTTCCTCTATGAGTTCATGGGGACCTAACCCTAACGCTAAGTGGAATTTTCTTCCTATGAGATTTTCCCATGTATTTTACCAGGAAACATAGATAGGCAGCCTAGAAAAGTAAGTGCCCTCCTAACCATACCCAAGCACTTCGAATTTTTTGACACTGTCCATTTTGCTCTATGAGTTCATGGGGACCTAACCCTAACCCTAAGTGGAATTTTCCTCCTGTGGCATTTTCCCATGTGTTTTACGAGGAAACATAAAAAGCGCAGCCTAGAAAAGTAAGTGTCCTCCAAACCATACCCAAGCACTCCGAGTTTGTTGGTGCTGTCCATTTTTCTCTATGAGTTCATGGGGACCTAAACCTAACCCTAAGTGGAATTTTCCTCCTATGGGATTTTCCCATGTATTTTGCCAGGAAACATAGATATCGCAGCCAAGAAAAGTAAGTGCCCACCGAACCATAGACAGGCACTCCGAGTTTCTTGGTGCTGTCCATTTTGCTCTATGAGTTCATGGGGACCTAACCCTAACCCTAAGTGGAATTTTCCTCCTATGGGATTTTCCCATGTATTTTACCAGGAAACATAGATAGGCAGCCTAGAAAAGTAAGTGGCCTCCTAACCATAACGAAGCACTCCAAATTTCTTGGCCGTTTCCTTTTTGCTCTGTGAGTTCATGGTGAACTAACCCTAACCCTAAGTGTAATTTTCCTCCTATGGGATTTTCCCATGTATTTTACCAGGAAACATAGGTAGGGCGGCCTATTAAATTAAGTGCCCTTCTAACCATACCCAAGCACTCTGAGTTTGTTGGCGCTGTCAATTTTGCTCTATGAGTTCATGGTTAATTAACCCTAACCTTAAGTGAAATTTTCCTCCTATGGGAATTTCCCATGTAGTTTACCAGGAAACCTAAATAGCGCAGCCTAGAAAATTAAGTGGCCTCCTAACCATAACCAAGCACTCCGAGTTTCTTGGCGGTGTCCATTTTGCTCTGTGAGTTCATGGTGACCTAACCCTAACCCTAAGTGGAATTTTCCTCCTATGGGATTTTCCCATGTATTTTGCCAGGAAACATAGATATCGCAGCGGAGAAAAGTAAGTGCCCACCGAACCATACACAAGCACTCTGATTTTCTTGGGGGTGTCCATTTTGCTCTGTGAGTTCATGGTGATCTAACCCTAACCCTAAGTGGAATTTTCCTCCTATGGGATTTTCCCATGTATTTTGCCAGGAAACATAGATATCGCAGCCTAGAAATGTAAGTGCCCACCGAACCATACCCAAGCACTCCGAGTTTGTTGGTGCTGTACATTTTGCTCTATGAGTTCATGGGGACCTAACCCTAACCCTAAGTGGAATTTTCCTCCTATGAGATTTTCCCATGTATTTTACCAGGAAACATAGATAGGCAGCCTAGAAAAGTAAGTGCCCTCCTAACCATACCCAAGCACTTCAAATTTTTTGACGCTGTCCATTTTGCTCCATGAGTTCATGGGGACCTAACCCTAACCCTAAGTGGAATTTTCCTCCTGTGGCATTTTCCCATGTGTTTTACGAGTAAACATAAATAGCGCAGTCTAGAAAAGTAAGTGTCCTCCGAACCATACCCAAGCACTCCAAGTTTGGTGGTGCTCTCCATTTTGCTCTATGAGTTTATGGGGACCTAAACCTAACCCTAAGTGGAATTTTCCTCCTATGGGATTTTCCCATGTATTTTGCCAGGAAACATAGATATCGCAGCCTAGAAAAGTAAGTGCCCACCGAACCATAGACAGGCACTCCGAGTTTCTTGGTGCTGTCCATTTTGCTCTATGAGTTCATGTGGACCTAACCCTAACCCTAAGTGGAATTTTCCTCCTGTGGCATTTTCCCATGTGTTTTACGAGGAGACATCAATAGCGCAGCCTAGAAAAGTAAGTGTCCTCCGAACCATACCCAAGCACTCCGAGTTTTTTGGCGCTGTCCATTTTCCTCTATGAGTTCATGGGGACCTAACCCTAACCCTAAGTGGAATTTTCCTCCTATGGGATTTTCCCATGTATTTTACCAGGAAACATAGATAGGCAGCCTAGAAAAGTAAGTGCCTCCTAACCATACCCAAGCACTTCGAATTTTTTGACGCTGTCCATTTTGCTCCATGAGTTCATGGTGACCTAACCCTAACCCTAAGTGGAATTTTCCTCCTGTGGCATTTCCCCCTGTGTTTTACGAGGAAACATAAATAGCGCAGCCTAGAAAAGTAAGTGTCCTCCGAACCATACCCAAGCACTCCGAGTTTGGTGGTGCTGTCCATTTTGCTCCATGAGTTCACGGGGACCTAAACCTAACCCTAAGTGGAATTTTCCTCCTATGGGATTTTCCCATGTATTTTGCCAGGAAACATAGATATCGCAGCCTAGAAAAGTAAGTGCCCACCGAACGATAGACAGGCACTCCGAGTTTCCATTTTGCTCTATTGGTTCATGTGGACCTAACCCTAACCCTAAGTGGAATTTTCCTCCTGTGGCATTTTCCCATGTGTTTTACGAGGAGACATAAATAGCGCAGCCTAGAAAAATAAGTGTCCTCCGAACCATACCCAAGCACTCCGAGTTTTTTGGTGCTGCCCATTTTGCTCTATGAGTTCATGGGGACCTAACCCTAACCCTAAGTGCAATTTTCCTCATAAGGGATTTTCCCATGTATTTTACTAGGAAACATAGGTAGGGCGGCCTATTAAATTAAGTGCCCTTCTAACCATACCCAAGCACTCTGAGTTTGTTGGCACTGTCAATTTTGCTCTATGAGTTCATGGTTAATTAACCCTAACCTTAAGTGAAATTTTCCACCTATGGGAATTTCCCATGTAGTTTACCAGGAAACCTAAATAGCGCAGCCTAGAAAATTAAGTGGCCTCCTAACCATACCCAAGCACTTCGAATTTTTTGACCCTGTCCATTTTGCTCCATGAGTTCATGGTGACCTAACCCTAACCCTAAGTGGAATTTTCCTCCTATGGGATTTTCCCATGTATTTTGCCAGGAAACATAGATATCGCAGCGGAGAAAAGTAAGTGCCCACCGAACCATAGACAGGCACTCCGAGTTTCTTGGTGCTGTCCATTTTGCTCTATGAGTTCATGGGGACCTAACCCTAACCCTAAGTGGAATTTTCCTCCTATGGGATTTTCCCATGTATTTTACCAGGAAACATAGATAGGCAGCCTAGAAAAGTAAGTGGCCTCCTAACCATAACGAAGCACTCCAAGTTTCTTGGCGGTTTCCTTTTTGCTCTGTGAGTTCATGGTGAACTAACCCTAACCCTAAGTGTAATTTTCCTCCTATGGGATTTTCCCATGTATTTTGCCAGGAAACATAGATATCGCAGCCTAGAAAAGTAAGTGTCCTCCGAACCATACCCAAGCACTCCGAGTTTGTTGGCGCTGTCCATTTTCCTCTATGAGTTCCTGGGGACCTAACCCTAACCCTAAGTGGAATTTTCCTCCTATGGGATTTTCCTATGTATTTTACCAGGAAACATAGATAGGCAGCCTAGAAAAGTAAGTGACTCCTAACCATACCCAAACACTTCGAATTTTTGACGCTGTCCATTTTGCTCTATGAGTTCATGGTGACCTAACCCTAAGTGGAATTTTCCTCCTGTGGCATTTTCACATGTGTTTTACGAGGAGACATAAATAGCGCAGCCTAGAAAAGTAAGTGTCCTCCGAACCATACCCAAGCACTCCGAGTTTTTTGGCGCTGTCCATTTTCCTCTATGAGTTCATGGGGACCTAACCCTAACGCTAAGTGGAATTTTCTTCCTATGAGATTTTCCCATGTATTTTACTAGGAAACATAGATAGGCAGCCTAGAAAAGTAAGTGCCCTCCTAACCATACCCAAGCACTTCGAATTTTTTGACACTGTCCATTTTGCTCTATGAGTTCATGGGGACCTAACCCTAACCCTAAGTGGAATTTTCCTCCTGTGGCATTTTCCCATGTGTTTTACGAGGAAACATAAATAGCGCAGCCTAGAAAAGTAAGTGTCCTCCAAACCATACCCAAGCACTCCGAGTTTGTTGGTGCTGTCCATTTTTCTCTATGAGTTCATGGGGACCTAAACCTAACCCTAAGTGGAATTTTCCTCCTATGGGATTTTCCCATGTATTTTGCCAGGAAACATAGATATCGCAGCCTAGAAAAGTAAGTGCCCACCGAACCATAGACAGGCACTCCGAGTTTCTTGGTGCTGTCCATTTTGCTCTATGAGTTCATGGGGACCTAACCCTAACCCTAAGTGGAATTTTCCTCCTATGGGATTTTCCCATGTATTTTACCAGGAAACATAGATAGGCAGCCTAGAAAAGTAAGTGGCCTCCTAACCATAACGAAGCACTCCAAATTTCTTGGCCGTTTCCTTTTTGCTCTGTGAGTTCATGGTGAACTAACCCTAACCCTAAGTGTAATTTTCCT
The DNA here is from genome assembly GCA_039797435.1 of Crotalus adamanteus. Taxonomy (NCBI): domain Eukaryota; kingdom Metazoa; phylum Chordata; class Lepidosauria; order Squamata; family Viperidae; genus Crotalus; species Crotalus adamanteus. The sequence continues at coordinate 97,655,445 of CM077919.1, forward strand.
CCTATGGGATTTTCCCATGTATTTTACCAGGAAACATAGGTAGGGCGGCCTATTAAATTAAGTGCCCTTCTAACCATACCCAAGCACTCTGAGTTTGTTGGCGCTGTCAATTTTGCTCTATGAGTTCATGGTTAATTAACCCTAACCTTAAGTGAAATTTTCCTCCTATGGGAATTTCCCATGTAGTTTACCAGGAAACCTAAATAGCGCAGCCTAGAAAATTAAGTGGCCTCCTAACCATAACCAAGCACTCCGAGTTTCTTGGCGGTGTCCATTTTGCTCTGTGAGTTCATGGTGACCTAACCCTAACCCTAAGTGGAATTTTCCTCCTATGGGATTTTCCCATGTATTTTGCCAGGAAACATAGATATCGCAGCGGAGAAAAGTAAGTGCCCACCGAACCATACACAAGCACTCTGATTTTCTTGGGGGTGTCCATTTTGCTCTGTGAGTTCATGGTGATCTAACCCTAACCCTAAGTGGAATTTTCCTCCTATGGGATTTTCCCATGTATTTTGCCAGGAAACATAGATATCGCAGCCTAGAAATGTAAGTGCCCACCGAACCATACCCAAGCACTCCGAGTTTGTTGGTGCTGTACATTTTGCTCTATGAGTTCATGGGGACCTAACCCTAACCCTAAGTGGAATTTTCCTCCTATGAGATTTTCCCATGTATTTTACCAGGAAACATAGATAGGCAGCCTAGAAAAGTAAGTGCCCTCCTAACCATACCCAAGCACTTCAAATTTTTTGACGCTGTCCATTTTGCTCCATGAGTTCATGGGGACCTAACCCTAACCCTAAGTGGAATTTTCCTCCTGTGGCATTTTCCCATGTGTTTTACGAGTAAACATAAATAGCGCAGTCTAGAAAAGTAAGTGTCCTCCGAACCATACCCAAGCACTCCGAGTTTGGTGGTGCTCTCCATTTTGCTCTATGAGTTTATGGGGACCTAAACCTAACCCTAAGTGGAATTTTCCTCCTATGGGATTTTCCCATGTATTTTGCCAGGAAACATAGATATCGCAGCCTAGAAAAGTAAGTGCCCACCGAACCATAGACAGGCACTCCGAGTTTCTTGGTGCTGTCCATTTTGCTCTATGAGTTCATGTGGACCTAACCCTAACCCTAAGTGGAATTTTCCTCCTGTGGCATTTTCCCATGTGTTTTACGAGGAGACATCAATAGCGCAGCCTAGAAAAGTAAGTGTCCTCCGAACCATACCCAAGCACTCCGAGTTTTTTGGTGCTGCCCATTTTGCTCTATGAGTTCATGGGGACCTAACCCTAACCCTAAGTGGAATTTTCCTCATAAGGGATTTTCCCATGTATTTTACCAGGAAACATAGGTAGCGCGGCCTATTAAATTGAGTGCCCTTCTAACCATACCCAAGCACTCTGAGTTTGTTGGCGCTGTCAATTTTGCTCTATGAGTTCATGGTTAATTAACCCTAACCTTAAGTGAAATTTTCCTCCTATGGGAATTTCCCATGTAGTTTACCAGGAAACCTAAATAGCGCAGCCTAGAAAATTAAGTGGCCTCCTAATCATAACCAAGCACTCCGAGTTTCTTGGCGGTGTCCATTTTGCTCTGTGAGTTCATGGTGACCTAACCCTAACCCTAAGTGGAATTTTCCTCCTATGGGATTTTCCCATGTATTTTGCCAGGAAACATAGATATCGCAGCGTAGAAAAGTAAGTGCCCACCGAACCATGCACAAGCACTCCGATTTTCTTGGCGGTGTCCATTTTGCTCTGTGAATTCATGGGGACCTAACCCTAACCCTAAGTGGAATTTTAATCCTATGGGATTTTCCCATGTATTTTGCCAGGAAACATAGATATCGCAGCCTAGAAAAGTAAGTGCCCACCGAACCATACCCAAGCACTCCGAGTTTGTTGGTGCTGTCCATTTTGCTCTATGAGTTCATGGGGACCTAACCCTAACCATAAGTGGAATTTTCCTCCTTTGGCATTTTCCCATGTGTTTTACAAGGAAACATAAATAGCGCAGCCTAGAAAAGTAAGTGTCCTCCGAACCATACCCAAGCACTCCGAGTTTTTTTGTCGCTGTCCATTTTCCTCTATGAGTTCCTGGGGACCTAAACCTAACCCTAAGTGGAATTTTCCTCCTATGGGTTTTCCCATGTGTTTTACCAGGAAACATAGGTAGGGCGGCCTATTAAATTAAGTGCCCTTCTAACCATACCGAAGCACTCTGAGTTTGTTGGCGCTGTCAATTTTGCTCTATGAGTTCATGGTTAATTAACCCTAACCTTAAGTGAAATTTTCCTCCTATGGGAATTTCCCATGTAGTTTACCAGGAAACCTAAATAGCGCAGCCTAGAAAATTAAATGGCCTCCTAACCATAACCAAGCACTCTGAGTTTCTTGGCGGTGTCCATTTTGCTCTGTGAGTTCATGGTGACCTAACCCTAACCCTAAGTGGAATTTTCCTCCTATGGGATTTTCCCATGTATTTTGCCAGGAAACATAGATATCGCAGCGTAGAAAAGTAAGTGCCCACCGAACCATGCACAAGCACTCCGATTTTCTTGGCAGTGTCCATTTTGCTCTGTGAGTTCATGGGGACCTAACCCTAACCCTAAGTGGAATTTTAATCCTATGGGATTTTCCCATGTATTTTACCAGGAAACATAGATAGGCAGCCTAGAAAAGTAAGTGCCTCCTAACCATACCCAAGCACTTCTAATTTTTGACGCTGTCCATTTTGCTCTATGAGTTCATGGTGACCTAACCCTAACCCTAAGTGGAATTTTCCTCCTGTGGCATTTTCCTATGTATTTTGCCAGGAAACATAGATATCGCAGCGGAGAAAAGTAAGTGCCCACCGAACCATACACAAGCACTCCGATTTTCTTGGGGGTGTGCATTTTGCTCTGTGAGTTCATGGTGATCTAACCGTAACCCTAAGTGGAATTTTACTCCTATGGGATTTTCCCATGTATTTTGCCAGGAAACATAGATATCGCAGCCTAGAAAAGTAAGTGCCCACCGAACCATACCCAAGCACTCCGAGTTTGTTGGTGCTGTCCATTTTGCTCTATGAGTTCATACGGACCTAACCCTAACCATAAGTGGAATTTTCCTCCTTTGGCATTTTCCCATGTGTTTTACAAGGAAACATAAATAGTGCAGCCTAGAAAAGTAAGTGTCCTCCGAACCATACCCAAGCACTCCGAGTTTTTTTGTCGCTGTCCATTTTCCTCTATGAGTTCCTGGGGACCTAAACCTAACCCTAAGTGGAATTTTCCTCCTATGGGTTTTCCCATGTATTTTACCAGGAAACATAGATAGGCAGCATAGAAAAGTAAGTGCCTCCTAACCATACTCAAGCACTTCGAATTTTTGACGCTGTCCATTTTGCTCTATGAATTCATGCTGACCTAACCCTAAACCTAAGTGGAATTTTCCTCATGTGGGATTTTCCCATGTATTTTACCAGGAAACCTACATAGGGCGGCCTATTAAATTAAGTGCCCTTCTAACCATACCAAAGCACTCCGATTTTGTTGGCGCTGTCCATTTTGCTCTATGAGTGCTTGGTTATGGTTAGGAGGCCACTTAATTTTCTAGGCTGCGCTATTTAGATTTTCTTGTAAACTACATGGGAAATTCCCATAGGAGGAAAATTCCACTTAATGTTAGGGTTAGGTCCCTATGAACTCATAGAGGAAAGTGGACAGCGCCAACAAAGTCGGAGTGCATGGGTATGGTGAGGAGGGCACTTACTTTTCTTGTTTCCTGGCAAAATACACTGGAAAATGGACACCGCCAAGAAACTAGGAAATGTACACAAGGCAGGCTAAAATGTAATGCATGCTCCTTACAATTGCCATGTGCTGCAAATCTATTGGTGATGTCCATTTCGCTCTATGAATTTATGGAAAACCAACCCTAACCCTAAGTGGGTTTTCCCTCCAATGGGATTTTCCCATGTATTTCATCCGAAAATGTGTATAAGGTAGGCTAAAAAGAATTGAATTCTCCTAACCATTGCCACGTGCTCAGAATCCATTGGTGATGTCCATCTCGCTCTACGAATTTACAGAAACCTAACCCTAACCCTAAGTGTGTTTTCCCGCCAATGGTATTTTCCCATGTATTTCACCAGAAAATGTAGATAAGGAAGGCTAAGAAGAAATGCACACTCCTAAACATTGCCACGTGCTCCAAATCCATTGGTGATGTCCATTTCGCTCTACGAATTTACAGAAACCTAACCCTAACCCTAAGTGGCTTTTCCCTGCAATGAATTTTTCCCATGTATTTCACAAGGACATGTAGATAAGGCAGGTGAAAAAGAAATTCATGCTTCTAACCATTGCCATGTGCTCCGAGTCCATTTGTGATGTCCATTTCACTCTACAAATTTACAGAAACCTAACCCTAACCCAAAATGGGTTTTCCCTCCAATGCGATTTTCCCATGTATTTTACCAGGACATGTACATAAGGCAGGCTAAAAAGAAATGCACGCTCCTAACCATTGCCATGTGCTCCGAATCCATTGGTGATGTCTATTTCACTCTTTACGAATTTCCGGAAACGTAACTCTAACCGTAAGTGGGTTTTCCCAGCAATGGATTTTTCCCATGCATTTCATTAGGAAATGTAGATAAGGCAGGCTAAAATGTAATGCATGCTCCTAACAATAGCCATGCGCTGCTAATCCATTGGTGATGTCCATTTCACTCTACAAATTTACAGAAACCTAACCCTAACCCTAAATGGGTTTTCCCTCCAATAGGATTTTCCCATGTATTTCACCACGACATGTACATAAGGCAGGCTAAAAAGAAATAAACGCTGCTAACCATTGCCATGCACTCCAAATCCATTGGTGATGTCCATTTCCTCTACGAATTTATGAAACCTAACCCTAACCCTAAGTGGGTTTACCCGGCAATGGATTTTTTCCATGCATTTCACTGGGAAATGTAGATAAGGCAGGCTAAAATGTAATCCATGCTCCTAACAATTGCCATGTGCTGCGAATCGATTTGTGATGTCCATTTCGCTCTATGAATTTATGGAAAACGAACCCTAACCCTAAGTGGGTTTTCCCGCGAATGGTATTTTCCATGTATTTCACCAGGAAATGTAGATAAGGCAGGATAAAAAGAAATGAACGCTCCTAACAATTGCCATGCTCTCCAAATCCATTGGTGATGTCCATTTCTTTCTACGAATATATGGAAACCTAACTCAATCCCTAAATGGGTTTTCCCTCCGATGGGATTTTCCCCTGTATTTCACCAGGACATGTAGATAAGGCAGCCTAAAAAGAAATGAACGCTCCTAACCATTGCCATGCACTCCAAATCCATTGGTGATGTCCATTTTGCTCTACGAATTTATGGAAACCTAAGCCTAACCCTAAGTGGGTTTTCCCGGCAATGGATTTTTCCCATGTATTTCACAAGGACATGTAGATAAGGCAGGTGAAAAAGAAGTGCATTCTCCTAAACTTTGCCATGGGCTCCGAATCCATTGGTGGTGTCCATTTCGCTCTACGAATTTACGGAAACCTAACCCTAACCCTATGTGGGTTCTCCCAGCAATGGATTTTTCCCATGCATTTCACCAGGAAATGTAGATAAGGTAGGAAAAAAAGAAATGCACGCTCCTTAACATTGCCACGTGCTCCGAATCCATTGGTGATGTCCATTTTGCTCTACGAATTTATGGAAACCTAAGCCTAACCCTAAGTGGGTTTTCCCGGCAATGGATTTTTCCCATGTATTTCACAAGGACATGTAGATAAGGCAGGTGAAAAAGAAGTGCATTCTCCTAAACTTTGCCATGGGCTCCGAATCCATTGGTGGTGTCCATTTCGCTCTACAAATTTACGGAAACCTATCCCTAAACCTAAGTGTGTTTTCCCGCTAATGGGATTTTCCCATGTATTTCACCAGGAAATGTAGATAAGCAGGCTAAAAAGAAATGCATGATTATAACCATTGCCATGCACTCCAAACCCATTGATGATGTCCATTTCACTCTTTACGAATTTACGGAAACCTAACCCTAACCCTAAGTGGGTTTTCCCGGCAATGGATTTTTCCATGTATTTCACCAGGACATGTACATAAGGCAGGCTAAAAAGAGATGAACGGTCCTAACTATTGCCATGCACTCCAAATCCATTGGTGATGTCCATTTCCTCTACGAATGTACGGAAACCTAACCCTAACCCTAAGTGGGTTTTCCCGGCAATGGATTTTTCCCATGCATTTCACTGGGAAATATAGATAAGGCAGGCAAAAATGTAACCCATGCTCCTAACAATTGCCATGTGCTGCAAATCCATTGATGATGTCCATTTCGCTCTATGAATTTATAGAAACCTAACCCTAACCCTAAGTGGGTTTTCCTGCCAATTGTATTTTCCCATGTACTCCATCAGGAAATGTAGATAAGGCAGGCTAAAAAGAAATGCATGATCATAACCATTGTCATGCACTCCGAATCCATTGGTGATGTCCATTTCACTCTACGAATTTAAGGAAACATAACCCTAACCCTAAGTGGGTTTTCCAGTCAATGGTTTTTCCCATGTATTTCACTACGAAATTTAGATAAGGCAGGTGAAAAGGAAATGAACGCTCCTAACTATTGCCATGCTCTCGAAATCCATTGGTGATGTCCATTTCACTCTCCGAATTTATTGAAACCTAACCCTAACCCTAAGTGGGTTTTCCCAGCAATGGATTTTTCCCATGCATTTCACTGGGAAATGTAGGTAAGGCAGGCTAAAATGTAATGCATGCTCCTATCAATTGCCATGCACTGCGAATCCATTGGTGATGTCCATTTCACTCTCTGCATTTATGGAAAACCAATCCTAACCGTAAGTGGGTTTTCCCGCGAATGGTATTTTTCCATGTATTTCACCAGGAAATTTAGATCAGGCAGGCAAAAAAGTAATGCACACTCCTAACCCTTGCCACGTACTCCGAATCCATTGGTGATGTCCATCTCGCTCTACGAATTTACAGAAACCTAACCCTAACCCGAAGTGGGTTTTCCCGCCAATGGTATTTTTCCATGTATTTCACTAGGAAATTTAGATCAGGCAGGCAAAAAAGTAATGCACACTCCTAACCATTGCCATTCAGTGAGAATTCATTGGTGATGTCTATTTTGCGAAATGAATTTATGGAAACCTACCCTAACCCTAAGTGGAATTTCCCGCCAATAGGATTTTCCCATGTATTTCACCAGAAAATGTAAATAAGTCATGCTAAAAAGAAATGCACGCTCCTAAACATTGCCATGCACTCCGAATCCATTGGTGTCTATTTCGCTCTACGAATTTATGGAAACCTAACCCTAACCCTAAGTGGGTTATCCCGGCAATGTATTTTCCTCATGTATTTCACAAGGACAACTAGATAAGGAAAGCTAAAATGTAGTGCATGCTCCTAACAATTGCCATGCACTGTGAATCCATTGGTGATGTCCATTTCACTCTATGAATTTATGAAAAACCAACCATAACCCTAAGTGGATTTTCCCGCCAACGGGATTTTCCCATGTATTTTACCAGAAAATGTAGACAAGGCAGGCTAAAAAGAAATGAACACTCCTAACCATTCCATGCTCTCCAAATCAATTGGTGATGTCCATTTCGCTCTACGAATTTATGGAAACCTAACCCTAACCCTAAGTGAGTTTTCCCGCGAACGGGATTTTCCCATGTATTTAACCAGGACATGTAGATAAGGCAGGCTAAAAAGAAATGCATGATCATAACCATTCCCATGTGCTCTGAATCCATTGGTGATGTCCATTTCGCTCCACAAAGTTACAGAAACCAAACCCTAACCCTAAATGGGTTTTCCCTTCAATGTGATTTTCCCATGTATTTCACCAGGACATGTAGATAAGGAAGGCTAAAAAGAAATTAACGCTCCTAACCATTGCCATGCACTCCAAATCCATTGGTGATGTCCATTTCGTTCAACGAATTTACAGAAACCTAACCCTAACCCTAAGTTGGTTTTCCCAGCAATGGATTTTTCCCATGTATTTCACCAGAAAATGTAGATAAGGCAGGCTAAAAAGAATTGAACTCTGCTAACCATTGCCACGTGCTCCGAATCCATTGGTGATGTCCACCTCGCTCTACGAATTTACAGAAACCTAACCCTAACCCTAAATGTGTTTTCCCCCCAATTGGATTTTCCCATGTAATTCACCAGGACATGTAGATAAGGCAGGCTAAAAAGAAATGAACGCTCCTAACCATTGCCATGCACTCCGAATCCATTGGTGATTTCCATTTCCTCTACGAATTTACGGAAACCTAACCCTAACCCTAAGTGGGTTTTCCCGGCAATGGATTTTTCCCATGCATTTCACTAGGAAATGTAGATAAGGCAGGCTAATAGAAATGAATGCTCCTAACCATTGCTATGCTTGCCAAATCTATTGGTGATGTCCATTTCACTCTAGGAATTTATGGAAATCTAACCCTAACCCTAAGTGGGTTTTCCCGCCAATGGTATTTTCACACTCATTTCACCAGGAAATGTAGATAAGCAGCTAAAAAGAAATGAACGCTCCTAACCATTTAGATAAGAAATGAACACTCCTAACCATTGCCATACACTCCAAATCCATTGGTGATGTCCATTTTGCTCTATGAATTTACAGAAACCTAACCCTATCCCTAAATGGGTTTTCCCTCCGATGGGATTTACCCCTGTATTTCACCAGGACATGTAGATAAGGCAGCCTAAAAAGGAATGAACGCTCCTAACCATTGCCATGCACTCGGAATACATTGGTGATGTCCATTTCACTCTACGAATTTACGGAAACCTAACCCTAACCCTATGTGGGTTCTCCCGGCAATGGATTTTTCCCATGCATTTCACCAGGAAATGTAGATAAGGTAGGAAAAAAAGAAATGCACACTCCTTAATATTGCCACGTGCTCCGAATCCATTGGTGATGTCCATTTTGCTCTACGAATTTACGGAAACCTAAGCCTAACCCTAAGTGGGTTTTCCCGGCAATGGATTTTTCCCATATATTTCACAAGGACATGTAGATAAGGCAGGCTAAAAAGAAATGCATGATCATAACCATTGCCATGCACTCCGAATCCATTGGTGATGTCCATTTCGCTCTAAAAATTTACAAAAACCTAAACCTATCCCTAAATGGGTTTTCCCTCCAATGGGATTTTCCCATGTATTTCACCAGGACATGTAGATAAGGCAGACTAAAAAGAAATGCATGATCATAACCATTGCCATGCACTCCGAATCCATTGGTGATGTCCATTTCGCTTTACGAATTTACGGAAACCTAACCATAACCCTAAGTAGGTTTTCCCTCCAATGGGATTTTGCCATGTATTTCACCAGGACATGTACATAAGGCAGGCTAAAAAGAAATGAACGCTCCTAACCATTGCCATGCACTCCAAATCCATTGGTGATGTCCATTTTGCTCTACGAATTTATGGAAACCTAACCCTAACCCTAAGTGTGTTTTCCCGGCAATCGATTTTTCCCATGCATTTCACTGGGAAATGTAGGTAAGGCAGGCTAAAATGTAATGCATGCTCCTATCAATTGCCATGCACTGCGAATCCATTGGTGATGTCCATTTCACTCTCTGCATTTATGGAAAACCAATCCTAACCGTAAGTGGGTTTTCCCGCGAATGGTATTTTTCCATGTATTTCACCAGAGAGTGTAGATAAGGCACGCTAAAAAGAGATGCACGCTACTAACCATTGCCATTCCCTGTGAATCCATTGGTGATGTCCATTTTGCGCAATGAATTTATGGAAACCAACCCTAACCCTAAGTGGGTTTTCCCGCCAATGGTATTTTCACACTCATGTCACCAGGAAATGTAGATAAGCAGCTAAAAAGAAATGAACGCTCCTAACCATTGCCATGCTCTCCAAATCCATTGGTGATGTCCATTTCACTCTATGAATTTTTGGAAACCTAACCCTAACCCTAAGTGGGTTTTCCCGCGAACGGGATTTTCCCATGTGTTTCACCAGGACATGTAGATAAGGCAGCCTAAAAAGAAATGAACGCTCCTAACCATTGCCATGCACTCAGAATACATTGGTGATGTCCATTTCACTCTACGAATTTACGGAAACCTAACCGTAACCCTATGTGGGTTCTCCCGGCAATGGATTTTTCCCATGCATTTCACCAGGAAATGTAGATAAGGTAGGAAAAAAAGAAATGCACGCTCCTTAACATTGCCACGTGCTCCGAATCCGTTGGTGATGTCCATTTTGCTCTACGAATTTACGGAAACCTAAGCCTAACCCTAAGTGGGTTATCCCGGCAATGGATTTTTCCCATGTATTTCACAAGGACATGTAGAGAAGGCAGGTGAAAAAGAAGTGCATTCTCCTAAACATTGCCATGGGCTCCGAACCCATTGGTGATGTCCGTTTCGCTCTACAAATTTACGGAAACCTAACCCTAAACCAAAGTGGGTTTTCCGCTAATGGGATTTTCCCATGTATTTCACCAGGAAATTTAGATAAGCAGGCTAAAAAGAAATGAACGCTCCTAACCATTACCATGGTCTCCAAATCCATTGGTAATCTCCATTTCACTCTACGAATTTATGGAAACCTAACCCTATCCCTAAATGGGTTTTCGCTCCAATGGGATTTTCCCATGTATTTCACCAGGACATGTAGATAAGGCAGACTAAAAAGAAATGAATGCTCCTAACCATTGCCATAAACTCCAAATCCATTGGTGATGTCCATTTCACTCTACAAATTTACGAATACCTAACCCTAACCCTAAGTGGGTTTTCCCGGCAATGGATTTTTCCAATGTATTTCACCACGAAATTTAGATAATGCAGTTGAAAAAGAAATGCATGCTCCTAACCATTGCCATGTGCTCCGAATTCATTGTTGATGTCCATTTCGCTGTACAAATTTACAGAAACCGAACCTTAACCCTAAAGGGGTTTTCCCTCCAATGGGATTATCCCATGTATTTCACCAGGACATGTACATAAGACAGGCTAAAAAGAAATGAACGCTCCTAACCATTTCCATGCTCTCCAAATCCATTGGTGATGTCCATTTCACTCTACGAATTTATGGAAACCTAACCCTAACCCTAAGTGGGTTTTCCCGCGAATGGGATTTTCCCATGTATTTCACCAGAAAGTGTAGATAAGGCAGGCTAAAAAGAATTGAACTCTCCTAACCATTGCCACCTGCTCCGAATCCATTGGTGATTTCCATTTCGCTGTACAAATTTACAGAAACCTAACCCTAACCTTAAATGGGTTTTCCCTCCAATGGGATTATCCCATGTATTTCACCAGGACATGTATATAAGGCAGGCTAAAAAGAAGTGAACGCTCCTAACCATTGCCATGCACTCCGAATCCATTCGTGATGTCCATTTCCTCTACGTATTTACCGAAACCTAATACCTAACCCTAAGTGGGTTTTCCCGGCAATTAATTTTTCCCATGCATTTCACTAGGAAATGTAGATAAGGCAGGCTAAAATGTAATGCATGCTCCTAACAATTGCCATGCGCTGCGAATCGATTGGTGATGTCCATTTCGCTCTATGAATTTATGGAAAACCAACCCTAACTCTAAGTGGGTTTTCCCGCCAATGGGATTTCCCCATGTATTTGACCAGAAAGTGTAGATAAGGCAGGCTAAAAAGGAACTCTCCTAACCATTGCCACGTGCTCCGAATCCATTGGTGATGTCCATCTCGCTTAACGAATTTGCAGAAACCTAACCCTATCCCTAAGTGAGTTTTCCCGGCAATGGATTTTTCCCATGTATTTCACCACAAAATTTAGATAAGGCAGTTGAAAAAGAAATGCATGCTCCTAACCATTGCCATGTGCTCCGAATTCATTGGTGATGTCCATTTCACTGTACAAATTTACAGAAACCGAACCTTAACCCTAAAGGGGTTTTCCCTCCAATGGGATTATCCCATGTATTTCACCAGGACATGTACATAAGAACTCTCCTAACCATTGCCACGTGCTCCGAATCCATTGGTGATGTCCATGTCGCTCTACGAATTTGCAGAAACCTAATCCTAACCCTAAGTGGGTTTTCCCGCCAATGGTATTTTCCCATGTATTTCAGGGGAAATGTAGATAAGGCAGGCGAAGAAGAAATGCACGCTCCTAAACATTGCCACGTGCTCCAAATCCATTGGTGATGTCCATTTCGCTGTACGAATTTACGGAAACCTAACCCTAACCCTAAGTGGGTTTTCCCGGCAATGGATTTTTCCCATGCATTTCACTAGGAAATGTAGATAAGGCAGGCTAATAGAAATGAATGCTCCTAACCATTGCTATGCTTTCCAAATCTATTGGTGATGTCCATTTCACTCTAGGAATTTATGGAAATCTAAACCTAACCCTAAGTGGGTGTTCCCGCCAATGGTATTTTCCCATGTATTTCACCAGGAAATGTAGATAAGGTAGGCTAAAAAGAAATGCACGCTCCTAAACATTGCCACGTGCTCTGAATCCATTGGTGATGTCCATTTTGCTCTATGAATTTACGGAAACCTAACCCTAACCCTAAATGGGTTTTCCCTCCAATGGGATTTTCCCATTTATTTCACAAGGACATGTACATAAGGCAGGCTAAAAAGAAATGAACACTCCTAACCATTGCCATACACTCCAAATCCATTGGTGATGTCCATTTCGCTCTACAAATTTACGGAAACCTAACCCTAAGTGGGTTTTCCCGCCAATGGTATTTTCACACTCATTTCACCAGGAAATGTAGATAAGCAGCTAAAAAGAAATGAACGCTCCTAACCATTGCCATGCTCTCCAAATCCATTGGTGATGTCCATTTCACTCTACGAATTTATGGAAACCTAACCCTAACCTTAAGTGGGTTTACCCGCGAATGGGATTTTCCCATGTGTTTCACCATGAAATTTAGATAAGGCAGGTGAAAAATAAATGCATGCTCCTAACCATTGCCATGTGCTCCGAATCCATTGGTAATGTCCATTTCGCTCTACACATTTACAGAAACCTAACCCTATCCCTAAATGGGTTTTCCCTCCGATGGGATTTACCCCTGTATTTCACCAGGACATGTAGATAAGGCAGCCTAAAAAGGAATGAACGCTCCTAACCATTGCCATGCACTCGGAATACATTGGTGATGTCCATTTCACTCTACGAATTTACGGAAACCTAACCCTAACCCTATGTGGGTTCTCCCAGCAATTGATTTTTCCCATGCATTTCACCAGGAAATGTAGATAAGGTAGGAAAAAAAGAAATGCACGCTCCTTAACATTGCCACGTGCTCCGAATCCATTGGTGATGTCCATTTTGCTCTACGAATTTACGGAAACCTAAGCCTAACCCTAAGTGGGTTTTCCTGGCAATGGATTTTTCCCATATATTTCACAAGGACATGTAGATAAGGCAGGCTAAAAAGAAATGCATGATCATAACCATTGCCATGCACTCCGAATCCATTGGTGATGTCCATTTCGCTCTACAAATTTACAAAAACCTAACCCTATCCCTAAATGGGTTTTCCCTCCAATGGGATTTTCCCATGTATTTCACCAGGACATGTAGATAAGGCAGACTAAAAAGAAATGAATGCTCCTAACCATTGCCATAAACTCCAAATCCATTGGTGATGTCCATTTCACTCTACGAATCTACGAATACCTAACCCTAACCCTAAGTGGGTTTTCCCGGCAATGGATTTTTCCCATGCATTTCACTAGGAAATGTAGATAAGGCACGCTAAAAAGAAATGCATACTCCTAACCATTGCCATGCACTCCGAATCCATTGGTGATGTCCATTTCGCTCTACGAATTTACGGAAACCTAACCATAACCCTAAGTGGGTTTTCCCTCCAATGGGATTTTCCCATGTATTTCACCAGGACATGTACATAAGGCAGGCTAAAAAGAAATGAACGCTCCTAACCATTGCCATGCACTCCAAATCCATTGGTGATGTCCATTTTGCTCTACGAATTTATGGAAACCTAACCCTAACCCTAAGTGTGTTTTCCCGACAATCGATTTTTCCCATGCATTTCACTAGGAAATGTAGATAAGGCAGGCTAAAATGTAATGCATGCTCTTAACAATTGGTATGCGCTGCGAATCCATTGATGATGTCCACTTCGCTCTATGAATTTATGGAAACCTAACCCAAACCCTAAGTGTGTTTACCCGCCAATGGTATTTTCCCATGTATTTCACCAGAGAATGTAGATAAGGCACGCTAAAAAGAGATGCACGCTACTAACCATTGCCATTCCCTGTGAATCCATTGGTGATGTCCATTTTGCGCAATGAATTTATGGAAACCAACCCTAACCCTAAGTGAGCTTTCCCGCCAATGCAATTTTCCCATGTATTTCACCAGAAAATGGAGATAAGGCAGGCTAAAAAGAAATGAACGCTCCTAACCATTGCTATGCTTGCCAAATCTATTGGTGATGTCCATTTCACTCTAGGAATTTATGTAAATCTAAACCTAACCCTAAGTGGGTGTTCCTGCCAATGTTTTTTTCCCATGTATTTCACCAGGAAATGTAGGTAAGGTAGGCTAAAAAGAAATGCACGCTCCTAAACATTGCCACGTGCTCTGAATCCATTGGTGATGTCCATTTTGCTCTATGAATTTACGGAAACCTAACCCTAACCCTAAGTGGGTTTTCCCGGCAATAGGTTTTTCCCATGTATTTCACAAGGACAGGTAGATAAGTCAGGCTAAAAAGAAATGCATGCTACAAACCATTGCCATGCACTCCAAATCCATTGGTGATGTCCATTTCACTCTACGGATTTATGGAAACCTAACCCTAATCCGCCAATGGGATGTTCTCATGTATTTCAGCAGGAGATGAAGATAAGATACATTAAAAAAAATGAACGCTCATAACCATTGCCATTCCCTGTGAATCCACTGGTGATGTCCATTTTGCGCAATGAATTTATGGAAACCAACCCTAACCCTAAGTGGTTTTTCCTGCGAATGGGATTTTCCCATGTATTTCACCAGGACATGTAGATAAGGCAGGCTAAAAAGAAATGAACGCTCATAACCATTGCCATTCCCTGTGAATCCATTGGGGATGTCCATTTCGCTCTCCAAATTTACGGAAAACTAACCCTAAAGCTAAGTGGGTTTTCCCGCGAATGGGATTTTTCCATGTATTTCACCACAAAATTTAGATAAGGCAGGCTAAAATTTAATGCATGCTCCTAACAAGTGCCATGCGCTGCAAATCCAATGGTGATGTCCATTTCACTCTCGGAATTTATGAAAAACCAACCCTAACCCTAAGTGGGTTTTCCCGCCAATGGTATTTTCCCATGTATTTCAGCAGGACATGTAGATAAGACAGCTTAAAAAGAAATGCACGCTCATAACCTTTGCCATGCATTCGGAATCCATTGGTGATGTCCATTTCGCTCTACAAATTTACGGAAACCTAACCCTAAACCTAAGTGGGTTTTCCCGCCAAAGGGATTTTCCCATGCATTTCGCTAGGACATGTAGATAAGACAGGCTAAAAAGAAATGCACACTCCTAACCATTGCCATGCGCTCCGAATCCATTGGTGATGTCCGTTTCACTCTACAAATTTACGGAAACCTAACCCTAACCCTAAGTGGATTTTCCTGCCAAAGGGATTTTCCCATGCATTTGGCTAGGAAATGTAGATAAGACAGGCTAAAAAGAAATGCACACTCTTAACCATTGCCATGTGCTCCGAATCCATTGGTGATGTCCGTTTCGCTCAACAAATTTACGGAAACCTAACCCTAACGTTAAGTGGGTTTTCCCGCCAAAGGTATTTTCCCATGTATTTCACCAGAAAATGTAGATAAGTCAGGCTAAAAAGAAATGCATACTACGAACCATTGCCATGCACTCCAAATCCATTGGTGATGTCCATTTCACTCTTCGAATTTATGGAAACCTAACCCTAGTCCGCCAATGGGATGTTCCCATGTATTTTAGCAGGAGATTTAGATAAATACATTAAAAAAAATGCACGCACATAACCATTGCGATTCCCTGTGAATTCACTGGTGATGTCCATTTTGCGCAATGAATTTATGGAAACCAACCCTAACCCTAAGTGGGTTTTCCTGCGAATGGGATTTTCCCATGTATTTCACCAGGACATGTAGATAAGGCAGGGTAAAAAGAAATGGAAGATCATAACCATTGCCATGCACGCCAAATCCATTGGGGATGTCCATTTTGCTCTCCAAATTTACGGAAACCTAACCCTAAACCTAAGTGGGTTTTCCCGCGAATGGGATTTTCCCATGTATTTCACCACAAAATTTAGATAAGGCAGGCTAAAATTTAATGCATGCTCCTAACAAGTGCCATGCGCTACAAATCCAATGGTGATGTCCATTTCACTCTCGGAATTTATGAAAAACCAACCCTAACCCTAAGTGGGTTTTCCCACCAATGGGATTTTCCCATGTATTTCACCAAAAAATGTAGATAAGACAGGCTAAAAAGAAATTAACTCTCCTAACCATTGCCATGTGCTCCGAATCCATGGGTGATGTCCATCTCGCTCTATGAATTTACAGAAACCTAACCCTAAGTGGGTTTGACCGGCAATGGATTATTCCCATGTATTTCACCACGAAATTTAGATAAGGCAGTTGAAAAAGAAATGCATGCTCCTAACCATTGCCATGTGCTCCGAATTCATTGGTGATGTCCATTTCGCTGTACAAATTTACAGAAACCTAACATTAACCCTAAATGGGTTTTCCCTCCAATGGGATTATCCTTTGTATTTCACTAGGAAATATAGATAAGGCAGGCTAGAATGTAATGCATGCTCCTAACAATTGCCATGCACTGCGAATCGATTGGTGATGTCCATTTCGCTCTATGAATTTATGGAAAACCAACCCTAACTCTAAGTGGGTTTTCCCGCCAATGGGATTTCCCCATGTATTTGACCAGAAAGTGTAGATAAGGCAGGCTAAAAAGGAACTCTCCTAACCATTGCCACGTGCTCCGAATCCATTGGTGATGTCCATCTCGCTCTACGAATTTGCAGAAACCTAACCCTAATCCTAAGTGAGTTTTCCCGGCAATGGATTTTTCCCATGTATTTCACCACGAAATTTAGATAAGGCAGTTGAAAAAGAAATGCATGCTCCTAACCATTGCCATGTGCTCCGAATTCATTGGTGATGTCCATTTCGCTGTACAAATTTACAGAAACCGAACCTTAACCCTAAAGGGGTTTTCCCTCCAATGGGATTATCCCATGTATTTCACCAGGACATGTACATAAGAACTCTCCTAACCATTGCCACGTGCTCCGAATCCATTGTTGATGTCCATCTCGCTCTACGAATTTGCAGAAACCTAACCCTAACCCTATGTGGGTTTTCCCGCCAATGGTATTTTCTCATGTATTTCAGGGGAAATGTAGATAAGGCAGGCTAAGAAGAAATGCACGCTCCTAAACATTGCCACGTGCTCCAAATCCATTGGTGATGTCCATTTCGCTGTACGAATTTACTGAAACCTAACCCTAACCCTAAGTGGTTTTGCCCGCCAAAGGGATTTTCCCATGCATTTCACTAGGAAATGAAGAGAAGAAAGGCTAAAAAGAAATTCATGCTCCTAACCATTGCCATGCGCTCCGAATCCATTGGTGATGTCCATTTTGCTCTACAAATTTAGGGAAACCTAACCCTAACCCTAAGTGGGTTTTCCCGGCAATGGGTTTTTCCCATGTATTTCACAAGGACAGGTAGATCAGTCAGGCTAAAAAGAAATTCATGCTACAAACCATTGCCATGCAGTCCAAATCCATTTGTTATGTTCATTTTACTCTATGAATTTATGGAAACCTAACCCTAATCCGCCAAGGGGATTTTCCCATGTATTTCAGCAGGACATGGAGATAAGACACCCTAAAAAGAAATGCACGCTCATAACCTTTGCCATGCATTCGGAATCCATTGGTGATGTTCATTTCGCTCTACAAATTTAGGGAAACCTAACGCTAACCATAAGTGGGTTTTCCCGGCAATGGATTTTTCCCATGTATTTCACAAGGACATATAGATAAGGCAGGATACAAAGAAATGCATGCTACTAACCATTGCCATGCGCTCCGAATCCATTGGTGACGTCCATTTCGCTCTACAAATTTACGGAAACTTAACCCTAACCCTAAGTGGGTTTTCCCGCCAAAGGGAGTTTCCCATGCATTTCGCTAGGAAATGTAGATAAGACAGGCTAAAAAGAAATGCACACTCCTAACCATTGCCATGCGCTCCGAATCCATTGGTGATGTCCGTTTCGCTCTCCAAATTTACGGAAACCTAACCCTAACGCTAAGTGGGTTTTCCCGCCAAAGGGATTTTCCCATGCATTTCGCTAGGAAATGAAGAGAAGAAAGGCTAAAAAGAAATTCATGCTCCTAACCATTGCCATGCACTCCGAATCCATTGGTGATGTCCATTTTGCTCTACAAATTTACGGAAACCTAACCCTAACCCTAAGTGGGTTTTCCTGGCAATGGGTTTTTCCCATGTATTTCACAAGGACAGGTAGATAAGTCAGGATAAAAAGAAATGCATGCTACAAACCATTGCCATGCACTCCAAATCCATTGGTGATGTCCATTTCACTCTACGGATTTATGGAAACCTAACCCTAATCCGCCAAAGGGATGTTCCCATGTATTTCAGCAGGAGATATATATAAGATACATTAAAAAAAATGCACGCTCATAACCATTGCCATTCCCTATGAATCCACTGGTGATGTCCATTTTGCGCAATGAATTTATGGAAACCAACCCTAACCCTAAGTGGGTTTTCCTGCGAATGGGATTTTCCCATGTATTTCACCAGGACATGTAGATAAGGCAGGGTAAAAAGAAATGGAAGATCATAACCATTGCCATGCACTCCAAATCCATTGGGGATGTCCATTTCGCTCACCAAATTTAAGGAAACCTAACCCGAAACCTAAGTGGGTTTTCCCGCGAATGGGATTTTCCCATGTATTTCACCACAAAATTTAGATAAGGCAGGCTAAAATTTAATGCATGCTCCTAACAAGTGCCATGCACTGCAAATCCAATGGTGATGTCCATTTCACTCTCTGAATTTATGAAAAACCAACCCTAACCCTAAGTGGGTTTTCCCGCCAATGGGATTTTCCCATGTATTTCACCAGAAAATGTAGATAAGACAGGCTAAAAAGAAATGAATTCTCCTAACCATTGCCACGTGCTCTGAATCCATTGGTGATGTCCATCTCGCTCTACGAATTTACAGAAAACTAACCCTAACCCTCAGTGGGTTTTCCCGGCAATGGATTTTTCCCATGTATTTCACCACGAAATTTAGATAAGGCAGTTGAAAAAGAAATGCATGCTCCTAACCATTGCCATGTGCTCCGAATTCATTGTTGATGTCCATTTCGCTGTAGAAATTTACAGAAACCGAACCTTAACCCTAAAGGGGTTTTCCCTCCAATGGGATTATCCCATGTATTTCACCAGGACATGTACATAAGACAGGCTAAAAAGAAATGAACGCTCCTAACCATTTCCATGCTCTCCAAATCCATTGGTGATGTCCATTTCACTCTACGAATTTATGGAAACCTAACCCTAACCCTAAGTGGGTTTTCCAGCGAATGGGATTTTCCCATATATTTCACCAGAAAGTGTAGATAAGGCGGGCTAAAAAGAATTGAACTCTCCTAACCATTGCCACATGCTCCGAATCCATTGGTGATTTCAATTTCGCTGTACAAATTTACAGAAACCTATCCCTAACCTTAAATGGGTTTTCCCTCCAATGGGATTTTCCCTCGTATTTCACCAGGACATGTAGATAAGGCAGGCTAAAAAGAAGTGAACGCTCCTAACCATTGCCATGCACTCCGAATCCATTGGTGATGTCCATTTCCTCTACGAATTTACGGAAACCTAATCCCTAAGCCTAAGTGGGTTTTCCCGGCAATTAATTTTTCCCATGCATTTCACCAGGAAATGTAGATAAGGCAGGCTAAAATGTAATGCATGCTCCTAACAATTGCCATGCGCTGCGAATCGATTGGTGATGTCCATTTCGCTCTATGAATTTATGGAAAACCAACCCTAACCCTAAGTGGTTTTTCCCGCCAATGGGATTTCCCCATGTATTTCACCAGAAAGTGTAGATAAGGCAGGCTAAAAAGAATTGAACTCTCCTAACCATTGCCACGTGCTCCGAATCCATTGGTGATGTCCATCTCGCTCTACGAATATACAGAAACCTATCCCTAACCCTATGTGGGTTTTCCCGCCAATGGTATTTTCCCATGTATTTCACCAGGAAATGTAGAAAAGGCAAGTTAAGAAGAAATGCAAGCTCCTAAACATTGCCACGTGCTCCAAATCCATTGGTGATGTCCATTTCGCTCTACGAATTTACGGAAAACTAACCCTAACCCTAAGTGGTTTTGCCCACCAAAGGGATTTTCCCATGCATTTCACTAGGAAATGTAGAGAAGAAAGGGTAAAAAGAAATGCATGCTCCTAACCATTGCCATGCGCTCCGAATCCATTGGTGATGGCCATTTTGCTCTACAAATTTAGGGAAACCTAACCCTAACCCTAAGTGGGTTTTTCCGGCAATGGATTTTTCCCATGTATTTCACAAGGACAGGTAGATAAGTCAGGCTAAAAAGAAATGCATGCTACAAACCATTGCCATGCACTCCAAATCCATTGGTGATGTCCATTTCACTCTACGAATTTATGGAAACCTAACCCTAATCCGCCAATGGGATGTTCCCATGTATTTCAGCAGGAGATGTAGATAAGATACATTAAAAAAAATGCATGCTCATAACCATTGCCATTCCCTGTGAATCCACTGGTGATGTTCATTTTGCGCAATGAATTTATGGAAACCAACCCTAACCCTAAGTGGGTTTTCCTGTGAATGGGATTTTCATATGTATTTCACAAGGACATATAGATAAGGCAGGCTAAAAAGAAATGGAAGATCATAACCATTGCCATGCACTCCAAATCCATTGGGGATGTCCATTTCGCTCACCAAATTTACGGAAACCTAACCCTAAACCTAAGGGTGTTTTCCTGCGAATGTGATTTTCCCATGTATTTCACCACAAAATTTAGATAAGGCAGGCTAAAATTTAATGCATGCTCCTAACAAGTGCCATGCGCTGCAAATCCAATGGTGATGTCCATTTCACTCTCGGAATTTATGAAAAACCAACCCTAACCCTAAGTGGTTTTTCCTGCGAATGGGATTTTCCCATGTATTTCACCCGAAAGTGTAGATAAGGCAGGCTAAAAAGAAGTTTACTCTCCTAACCATTGCCATGCACTCCGAATCCATTGGTGATGTCCATTTCCTCTGCGAATTTACGGAAACCTAATCCCTAACCCTAAGTGGGTTTTCCCGGAAATTAATTTTTCCCATGCATTTCACTAGGAAATGTAGATAAGGCAGGCTAAAATGTAATGCATGCTCCTAACAATTGCCATGTGCTGCGAATCGATTGGTGATGTCCATTTCGCTCTATGAATTTATGGAAAACCAACCCTAACCCTAAGTGGGTTTTCCCGCCAATGGGATTTCCCCATGTATATGACCAGAAAGTGTAGATAAGGCAGGCTAAAAAGAATTGAACTCTCCTAACCATTGTCACGTGCTCCGAATCCATTGGTGATGTCCATCTCGCTCTACGAATTTACAGAAACCTATCCCTAACCCTATGTGGGTTTTCCCGCCAATGGTATTTTCCCATGTATTTCACCAGGAAATGTAGATAAGGCAGGCTAAGAAGAACTGCACGCTCCTAAACATTGCCACGTGCTCCAAATACATTGGTGATGTCCATTTCGCTCTACGAATTTAAAGAAACCTAAACCTAACCCTAATTGTTTTTGCCTGCCAAAGGGATTTCCCCATGAATTTCACTAGGAAATGTAGAGAAGAAAGGCTAAAAAGAAATGCATGCTCCTAATCATTGCCATGCACTCCGAATCCATTGGTGATGTCCATGTCGCTCTACAAATTTATGGAAACCTAACCCTAACCATAAGTGGGTTTTCCCGGCAATGGTTTTTTCCCATGTATTTCACCAGGACATGTAGATAAGTCAGGCTAAAAAGAAATGAACGCTCCTAACCATTTCCATGCTCTCCAAATCCATTGGTGATGTCCATTTCACTCTACGAATTTATGGAAACCTAACCATAACCCTAAGTGGTTTTTCCCGCGAAAGGGATTTTCCCATGTATTTCACCCGAAAGTGTAGATAAGGCAGGCTAAAAAGAATTTTACTCTCCTAACCATTGCCACGTGCTCCGAATCCATTGGTGATTTCCATTTCGCTGTACAAATTTACAGAAACCTAACCCTAACCTTAAATGGGTTTTCCCTCCAATGGGATTTTCCCTTGTATTTCACCAGGACATGTAGATAAGACAGGCTAAAAAGAAGTGAACGCTCCTAACCATTGCCATGCACTCCGAATCCATTGGTGATGTCCATTTCCTCTACGAATTTACGGAAACCTAATCCCTAACCCTAAGTGGGTTTTCCCGGCAATTAATTTTTCCCATGCATTTCACTAGGAAATGTAGATAAGGCAGTTTAAAAAGTAATGCATGCTCCTAACCATTGCCATGTGCTCCGAATTCATTGGTGATGTCCATTTCGCTGTACAAATTTACAGAAACCTAACCTTAACCCTAAATGGGTTTTCCCTCCAATGGGATTATCCCATGTATTTCACCAGGACATGTACATAAGACAGGCTAAAAAGAAATGAACGCTCCTAACCATTTCCATGCTCTCCAAATCCATTGGTGATGTCCATTTCACTCTCGGAATTTATGAAAAAACAACCCTAACCCTAAGTGGGTTTTCCCGCCAATGGGATTTTCCCATGTATTTCACCAGAAACTGTAGATAAGACAGGCTAAAAAGAAATGCACGCTCCTAAACATTGCCACATGCTCCGAATCCATTGGTGATGTCCATTTCGCTCTACGTATTTAGGGAAACCTAACCCTAATCCGCCAATGGGATGTTCCCATGTATTTCAGCAGGAGATGTAGATAAGATACATTAAAAAATAATGCACGCTCATAACCATTGCCATTCCCTGTGAATCCGCTGGTGATGTCCATTTTGTGCAATGAATTTATGGAAACCAACCCTAACCCTAAGTGGGTTTTCCTGCGAATGGGATTTTCCCATGTATTTCACCAGGACATGTAGATAAGGCAGGCTAAAAAGAAATGGAAGATCATAACCATTGCCATGCACTCCAAATCCATTGGGGATGTCCATTTCGCTCACCAAATTTACGGAAACCTAACCCTAAACCTAAGTGGGTTTTCCCGCGAATGGGATTTTCCCATGTATTTCACCACAAAATTTAGATAAGGCAGGCTAAAATTTAATGCATGCTCCTAACAAGTGCCATACACTGCGAATACATTGGTGATGTCCATTTCGCTCTACGAATTTACAGAAACCTAACCCTCACCCTAAGTGGGTTTTCCCGGCAATGGATTTTTCCCATGTATTTCACCACGAAATTTAGATAAGGCAGTTGAAAAAGAAATGCATGCTCCTAACCATTGCCATGTGCTCCGAATTCATTGGTGATGTCCATTTCACTCTACGAATTTATGGAAACCTAACCCTAACCCTAAGTGGGTTTTCCTGCGAATGGGATTTTCCCATGTATTTCACCAGGACATGTAGATAAGGCAGGCTAAAAAGAAATGGAAGATCATAACATTGCCATGCACTCCAAATCCATTGGGGATGTCCATTTCGCTCACCAAATTTACGGAAACTTAACCCTAAACCTAAGTGGGTTTTCCCGCGAATGGGATTTTCCCATGTATTTCACCACAAAATTTAGATAAGGCAGGCTAAAATTTAATGCATGCTCCTAACAAGTGCCATACGCTGCGAATACATTGGTGATGTCCATTTCGCTCTACGAATTTACAGAAACCTAACCCTCACCCTAAGTGGGTTTTCCAGTCAATGGGATTTTCCCATGTATTTCACCAGAAAATGTAAATAAGGCAGGCTAAAAGGAATTGAACTCTCCTAACCATTGCCACGTGCTCCGAATCCATTCGTGATATCCATCTCGCTCTACGAATTTACAGAAACCTAACCCTAACCCTAAGTGGGTTTTCCCGCCAATTGTATTTTTCCATGTATTTCACTAGGAAATTTAGATCAGGCAGGCTAAAAAGTAATGCACACTCCTAACCATTGCCATTCAGTGAGAATCCATTGGTGATGTCTATTTTGCACAATGAATCTATGGAAACCTACCCTAACCCTAAGTGACTTTTCCCTCCAATGGGATTTTCCCATCAATTTCTCCCAAAAATGTAGATAAGGCAGGCTAAAAAGAAATGAACTCTCCTAACCATTGCCACGTGCTCCGAATCCATTGGTGATGTCCATCTCGCTCTACGAATTTACGGAAACCTAACCCTAACCCTAAGTGGGTTTTTCGGCCAATGGTATTTTCCCATGTATTTCACGAGGAAATGTAGATAAGGCATGCTAAAAAGAAATGAATGCTCCTAACCATTGCCATGCTCTCCAAATCCATTGGTGATGTCTATTTCGCTCTACGAATTTATGGAAACCTAACCCTAACCCTAAGTGGGTTTTCCCGCTAATTGTATTTTCCCATGTATTTCACCAGGAAACGTAGATAAGGCAGGCTAAAAAGAAATGAACATTCCTAACCATTGCCATTCCCTATGAATCCATTGGTGATGTCCATTTCGCACAATGAATTTATGGAAAGCAACTCAAACCCTAAGTGGGATTTCCGGCCAATGGGATTTTCCCATGTATTTCACCAGAAAATGTAGATAAGGTAGGCTAAAAAGAATTGAATTCTCCTAACCATTGCCACGTGCTCCGAATCCATTGGTGATGTCCATCTTGCTGTACGAATTTATGGAAACCTAACCCTAACTCTAAGTGGGTTTTCCCGCCAATGGTATTTTCCCATGTATTTCACCAGGAAATTTAGATAAGGCAGGTGAAAAAGAAATGCATGCTCCTAAACATTGCCACGTGCTCTGAATCCATTGGTGATGTCCATTTCGCTCTATGAATTTATGGAAAACCAACCCTAACCCTAAGTGTGTTTTCCCGCCAATGGGATTTTCCCATGTATTTCACCAGAAAATGTATATAAGGCAGGCTAAAAATAATTGAACTCTCCTAACCATTGCCACGTGTTCCGAATCCATTGGTGATGTCCATCTCACTCTCCGAATTTACGGAAACCTAACCCTAACCCTAAGTGGGTTTTCCCACCAGTGGTATTTTCCCATGTATTTCACCAGGAAATGTAGATAAGGCAGGTGAAAAAGAAATGCATGCTCCTAACAATTGCCATGTGCTGTGAATCCATTAGTGATGTCCGTTTCCCTCTATGAATTTATGGAAAACCAACCCTAACCCTAAGTGGGTTTTCCCGCCAATGGGATTTTCCCATGTGTTTCACCAGAAAATGTAGATAAGGCAGTCTAAAAAGAATTGAACTCCCCTAACCATTGCCATGCAGTCCGTATCCATTGGTGATGTCCATTTCACTCTACGAATTTACGGAAACCTAACCCTAACCCTACGTGGGTTTTCCCGGCAATGGATTTTTCCTACGCATTTCACTAGGAAATGTAGATAAGGCAGGCTAGAATGTAATGCATGCTCCTAACAATTGCCATGCGCTGCGAATCCATTGGTGATGTCCATTTCGCTCTATGAATTTATGGAAAACCAACCCTAACCCTACGTGTGTTTTCCCGCCAATGGGATTTTCCCATGTATTTCACCAGAAAATGTATATAAGGCAGGCTAAAAATAATTGAACTCTCCTAACCATTGCCACGTGTTCCGAATCCATTGGTGATGTCCATCTCACTCTCCGAATTTACGGAAACCTAACCCTAACCCTAAGTGGGTTTTCCCACCAGTGGTATTTTCCCATGTATTTCACCAGGAAATGTAGATAAGGCAGGTGAAAAAGAAATGCATGCTCCTAACCATTGCCATGTGCTCCGAATACATTGGTGATGTCCATTTCGCTCTATGAATTTATGGGAAACCAACCCTAACCCTAAGTGTGTTTTCCCGCGAATGGGATTTTCCCTTATATTTCACCAGGACATGTAGATAAGTCAGGCTAAAAAGAAATGAACGCTCCTAACCATTTCCATGCTCTCCAAATCCATTGGTGATGTCCATTTCACTCTACGAATTTATGGAAACCTAACCATAACCCTAAGTGGTTTTTCCCGCGAAAGGGATTTTCCCATGTATTTCACCCGAAAGTGTAGATAAGGCAGGCTAAAAAGAATTTTACTCTCCTAACCATTGCCACGTGCTCCGAATCCATTGGTGATTTCCATTTCGCTGTACAAATTTACAGAAACCTAACCCTAACCTTAAATGGGTTTTCCCTCCAATGGGATTTTCCCTTGTATTTCACCAGGACATGTAGATAAGACAGGCTAAAAAGAAGTGAACGCTCCTAACCATTGCCATGCACTCCGAATCCATTGGTGATGTCCATTTCCTCTACGAATTTACGGAAACCTAATCCCTAACCCTAAGTGGGTTTTCCCGGCAATTAATTTTTCCCATGCATTTCACTAGGAAATGTAGATAAGGCAGTTTAAAAAGTAATGCATGCTCCTAACCATTGCCATGTGCTCCGAATTCATTGGTGATGTCCATTTCGCTGTACAAATTTACAGAAACCTAACCTTAACCCTAAATGGGTTTTCCCTCCAATGGGATTATCCCATGTATTTCACCAGGACATGTACATAAGACAGGCTAAAAAGAAATGAACACTCCTAACCATTTCCATGCTCTCCAAATCCATTGGTGATGTCCATTTCACTCTCGGAATTTATGAAAAAACAACCCTAACCCTAAGTGGGTTTTCCCGCCAATGGGATTTTCCCATGTATTTCACCAGAAACTGTAGATAAGACAGGCTAAAAAGAAATGCACGCTCCTAAACATTGCCACATGCTCCGAATCCATTGGTGATGTCCATTTCGCTCTACGTATTTAGGGAAACCTAACCCTAATCCGCCAATGGGATGTTCCCATGTATTTCAGCAGGAGATGTAGATAAGATACATTAAAAAATAATGCACGCTCATAACCATTGCCATTCCCTGTGAATCCGCTGGTGATGTCCATTTTGTGCAATGAATTTATGGAAACCAACCCTAACCCTAAGTGGGTTTTCCTGCGAATGGGATTTTCCCATGTATTTCACCAGGACATGTAGATAAGGCAGGCTAAAAAGAAATGGAAGATCATAACCATTGCCATGCACTCCAAATCCATTGGGGATGTCCATTTCGCTCACCAAATTTACGGAAACCTAACCCTAAACCTAAGTGGGTTTTCCCGCGAATGGGATTTTCCCATGTATTTCACCACAAAATTTAGATAAGGCAGGCTAAAATTTAATGCATGCTCCTAACAAGTGCCATACGCTGCGAATACATTGGTGATGTCCATTTCGCTCTACGAATTTACAGAAACCTAACCCTCACCCTAAGTGGGTTTTCCCGGCAATGGATTTTTCCCATGTATTTCACCACGAAATTTAGATAAGGCAGTTGAAAAAGAAATGCATGCTCCTAACCATTGCCATGTGCTCCGAATTCATTGGTGATGTCCATTTCACTCTACGAATTTATGGAAACCTAACCCTAACCCTAAGTGGGTTTTCCTGCGAATGGGATTTTCCCATGTATTTCACCAGGACATGTAGATAAGGCAGGCTAAAAAGAAATGGAAGATCATAACATTGCCATGCACTCCAAATCCATTGGGGATGTCCATTTCGCTCACCAAATTTACGGAAACCTAACCCTAAACCTAAGTGGGTTTTCCCGCGAATGGGATTTTCCCATGTATTTCACCACAAAATTTAGATAAGGCAGGCTAAAATTTAATGCATGCTCCTAACAAGTGCCATACGCTGCGAATACATTGGTGATGTCCATTTCGCTCTACGAATTTACAGAAACCTAACCCTCACCCTAAGTGGGTTTTCCAGTCAATGGGATTTTCCCATGTATTTCACCAGAAAATGTAAATAAGGCAGGCTAAAAGGAATTGAACTCTCCTAACCATTGCCACGTGCTCCGAATCCATTCGTGATATCCATCTCGCTCTACGAATTTACAGAAACCTAACCCTAACCCTAAGTGGGTTTTCCCGCCAATTGTATTTTTCCATGTATTTCACTAGGAAATTTAGATCAGGCAGGCTAAAAAGTAATGCACACTCCTAACCATTGCCATTCAGTGAGAATCCATTGGTGATGTCTATTTTGCACAATGAATCTATGGAAACCTACCCTAACCCTAAGTGACTTTTCCCTCCAATGGGATTTTCCCATCAATTTCTCCCAAAAATGTAGATAAGGCAGGCTAAAAAGAAATGAACTCTCCTAACCATTGCCACGTGCTCCGAATCCATTGGTGATGTCCATCTCGCTCTACGAATTTACGGAAACCTAACCCTAACCCTAAGTGGGTTTTTCGGCCAATGGTATTTTCCCATGTATTTCACGAGGAAATGTAGATAAGGCATGCTAAAAAGAAATGAATGCTCCTAACCATTGCCATGCTCTCCAAATCCATTGGTGATGTCTATTTCGCTCTACGAATTTATGGAAACCTAACCCTAACCCTAAGTGGGTTTTCCCGCTAATTGTATTTTCCCATGTATTTCACCAGGAAACGTAGATAAGGCAGGCTAAAAAGAAATGAACATTCCTAACCATTGCCATTCCCTATGAATCCATTGGTGATGTCCATTTCGCACAATGAATTTATGGAAAGCAACTCAAACCCTAAGTGGGATTTCCGGCCAATGGGATTTTCCCATGTATTTCACCAGAAAATGTAGATAAGGTAGGCTAAAAAGAATTGAATTCTCCTAACCATTGCCACGTGCTCCGAATCCATTGGTGATGTCCATCTTGCTGTACGAATTTATGGAAACCTAACCCTAACTCTAAGTGGGTTTTCCCGCCAATGGTATTTTCCCATGTATTTCACCAGGAAATTTAGATAAGGCAGGTGAAAAAGAAATGCATGCTCCTAAACATTGCCACGTGCTCTGAATCCATTGGTGATGTCCATTTCGCTCTACAAATTTACAGAAACCTAACCCTAACCCTAAATGTGTTTTCCCTCCAATGGTATTTTCCCATGTATTTCACCAGGAAATGTAGATAAGGCAGGCTAAAAAGAAATGAATGGTCCTAACCATTGCCATGCACTCCAAATCCATTGGGGATGTCCATTTCACTCTTTACGAATTTATGGAAACCTAACCCTAACCCTAAGTGGGCTTTCCCGGCAATGGATTTTTCCCATGCATTTCACTAGGAAATGTAGATAAGGCTGGCTAAAATGTAATCCATGCTCCTAACAATTGCCATGTGCTGTGAATCCATTAGTGATGTCCGTTTCCCTCTATGAATTTATGGAAAACCAACCCTAACCCTAAGTGGGTTTTTCCGCCAATGGGATTTTCCCATGTGTTTCACCAGAAAATGTAGATAAGGCAGTCTAAAAAGAATTGAACTCCCCTAACCATTGCCATGCAGTCCGTATCCATTGGTGATGTCCATTTCACTCTACGAATTTACGGAAACCTAACCCTAACCCTACGTGGGTTTTCCCGGCAATGGATTTTTCCTACGCATTTCACTAGGAAATGTAGATAAGGCAGGCTAGAATGTAATGCATGCTCCTAACAATTGCCATGCGCTGCGAATCCATTGGTGATGTCCATTTCGCTCTATGAATTTATGGAAAACCAACCCTAACCCTAAGTGTGTTTTCCCGCCAATGGGATTTTCCCATGTATTTCACCAGAAAATGTATATAAGGCAGGCTAAAAATAATTGAACTCTCCTAACCATTGCCACGTGTTCCGAATCCATTGGTGATGTCCATCTCACTCTCCGAATTTACGGAAACCTAACCCTAACCCTAAGTGGGTTTTCCCACCAGTGGTATTTTCCCATGTATTTCACCAGGAAATGTAGATAAGGCAGGTGAAAAAGAAATGCATGCTCCTAACCATTGCCATGTGCTCCGAATACATTGGTGATGTCCATTTCGCTCTATGAATTTATGGGAAACCAACCCTAACCCTAAGTGTGTTTTCCCGCGAATGGGATTTTCCCTTATATTTCACCAGGAAATGTAGATAAGGCAGGCTAAATAGAAATGCATGATCATAACCATTGCCATGCACTCCGAATCCATTGGTAATGTCAATTTCGCTGAACGAATTTACGGAAACCTAACCCTTACCATAAGTATGTTTTCCGGCAATGGATTTTTCCCATATATTTCACCACGAAATTTAGATAAGGCAGGTGAAAAAGAAATGCATGCTCCTAACCATTGCCATGTGCTCCGAATCCATTGGTGATGTCTATTTCACTCTTTACGAATTTACGGAAACCTAACCCTAACCCTAAGTCGGTTTTCCCGGCAATGGATTTTTCCCATGCATTTCACTGGGAAATGTAGATAAGGCAGGCTAAAATGTCATCCATGCTCCTAACAATTGTCATGTGCTGCAAATCCATTGGTGATGTCCATTTCGCTCTATGAATTTATGGAAAACCAACCCTAACCCTAAGTGTGTTTTCCCACCAATGGGATTTTCCCATGTATTTCACTAGGAAATGTAGATAAGGCAGGCTAAAAAGAAATGCACGCTCCTAAACATTGCCATGTGCTCCGAATCCATTGGTGATGTCCATTTCGCTCTACGAATTTACAAAATCCTAACCCTAACCCTAAGTGGGTTTTCCTGGCAATGAATTTTTCCAATATATTTCACAAGGACATGTAGATAAGGTAGGTGAAAAAGAAAAGCATGCTCCTAACCATTGCCATGTGCTCCGAGTCCATTGGTGATGTCCATTTTGTTCTACAAATTTACAGAAACCTAACCCTAACCCTAAATGGGTTTTCCCTCCAATGGTATTTTCCCATGTATTTCATCAGGACATGCACATAAGGCAGGCTAAAAAGAAATGAACGGTCTTAACCATTGCCATGCAATCCAAATCCATTGGTGATTTCCATTTCGCTCTACGAATTTACGGAAACCTAACCCTAACGCTAAGTGGGTTTTCCCGGCAATCAATTTTTCCCATGCATTTCACTAGGAAATGTAGATAAGGCAGGCTAAAAGGAATTGAACTCTCCTAACCATTGCCACGTACTCCGAATCCATTGGTGATCACCATCTGGCTCTACGAATTTACAGAAACCTAACCCTAACTCTATGTGGGTTTTCCCGCCAATGGTATTTTTCCATGTATTTCACTGGGAAATTTAGATCAGGCAGGCTAAAAAGTAATGCACACTCCTAACCATTGCCATTCAGTGAGAATCCATTGGTGATGTCTATTTTGCGCAATGAATTTATGGAAACCTACCCTAACCCTAAGTGAGTTTTCCCTCCAATGGGATTTTCCCATCTATTTCACCAAAAAATGTAGATAAGGCAGGTTAAACAGAAAAGAACTCTCCTAACCATTGCCACATGCTCCAAATCCATTGGTGATGTCCATCTCACTCTACGAATTTACAGAAACCTAACCCTAACCCTATGTGGGTTTTTCCGCCAATGGTATTTTCCCATGTATTTCACCAGGAAATGTAGATAAGGCAGGCTAAAAAGAAATGAACGCTCCTAACCATTGCCATGCTCTCCAAATCCATTGGTGATGTCTATTTCACTCTACGAATTTATGCAAACCTAACCCTAACCCTAAGTGGGTTTTCCCGCCAATTGTATTTTCCCATGTATTTCACCAGGAAATGTAGATAAGGCAGGCTAAAAAGAAATGAACATTCCTAACCATTGCCATTCCCTATGAATCCATTGGTGATGTCCATTTCGCACAATGAATTTATGGAAAACAACTCAAACCCTAAGTGGGATTTCCGGCCAATGGGATTTTCCCATGTATTTCACCAGAAAATGTATATAAGGCAGGCTAAAAAGAATTGAATTCTCCTAAGCGTTGCCACGTGCTCCGAATCCATTGGTGATGTCCATCTCGCTCTACGAAATAACGGAAACCTAACCCTAACTCTAAGTGGGTTTTCCCGCCAATGGTATTTTCCCATGTATTTCACCAGGAAATTTAGATAAGGCAGGTGAAAAAGAAATGCATGCTCCTAACCATTGCCATGTGCTCCGAATACATTGGGGATGTCCATTTCGCGCTACAAATTTACAGAAACCTAACCCTAACCCTAAATGTGTTTTCCTCCAATGGGATTTTCCCATTTATTTCACCAGGACATGTACATCAGGCAGGCTAAAAAGAAATGAACACTCCTAACCATTGCCATGCACTCCAAATCCTTTGGGGATGTCCATTTCGTTCTACGAATTTACGGAAACCTAACTCTAACCCTAAGTGGGCTTTCCCGGCAATGGATTTTTCCCATGCATTTCACTAGGAAATCTAAATAAGGCAGGGTAAAATATAATGCATGCTTCTAACAATTGCCATGTGCTGTGAATCCATTGGTGATATCCGTTTCGCTCTATGAATTTATGGAAAACCAACCCTAACCCTAAGTGAGTTTTCCCGCCAATTGGATTTTCCAATGCAATTCACTGGAAAATGTAGATGAGGCAGGCTAAAAGGAATTGAACTCTCCTAACCATTGCCATGCACTCCAAATCCATTGGTGATGTCCATTTCGCTCTAAGAATTTACGGAAACCTAACCCTAACCCTAAGTGGGTTTTCCCGGCAATGGATTTTTCCCATGCATTTCACTAGGAAATGTAAATAAGGCAGGGTAAAATATAATGCATGCTCCTAACAATTGCCATGCGCTGCGAATGCATTGGTGATGTCCATTTCGCTCTATGAATTTACAGAAACCTAACCCTAACCCTAAATGGTTTTTCCCTCCAATGGGATTTTCCCATGTATTTCACCAGGACATGTACTTAAGGCAGGCTAAAAAGAAATGAACGCTCCTAACCATTGCCATGAACTCCGAATCCATTGGTGATGTCCATTTCGCTCTACAAATTTACAGAAACCTAACCCTAACCCTAAATGGGTTTTCCCTCCAATGGGATTTTCCCATGTATTTCACCAGGACATGTACTTAAGGCAGGCTAAAAAGAAATAAACGCTCCTAACAATTGCCATGCTCTCCAAATCCATTGGTGATGTCCATTTCATTCTACGAATTTATGGAAACCTACCCTAACCCTACGTGGGTTTTCCCGGCAATTGTATTTTCCCATGTATTTCACCAGGAAATGTAGATAAGGCAGGCTAAAAAGAAATGAACATTCCTAACCATTGCCATTCCCTATGAATCCATTGGTGATGTCCATTTCGCACAATGAATTTATGGAAAGCAACTCAAACCCTAAGTGGCATTTCCGTCCAATGGGATTTTCCCATGTATTTCACCAGAAAATGTACATAAGGCAGGCTAAAAAGAATTGAATTCTCCTAACCATTGCCACGTGCTCCGAATCCATTGGTGATGTACATCTCACTCTACGAATTTACGGAAACCTAACCCTAGCTTTAGGTGGGTTTTCCCGCCAATGGTATTTTCCCATGTATTTCACCAGGAAATTTAGATAAGGCAGGTGAACAAGAAATGCATGCTCCTAACCATTGCCATGCACTCCAAATCCATTCGTGATGTCCATTTCCTCTACGAATGTACGGAAACCTAACCCTAACCCTAAGTGGGTTTTCCCGGCAATGGTTTTTCCCTTTATTTCACTACGTAATTTAGATAAGGCCGGTGAAAAAGAAATGCATGCTCCTGAACATTGCCATGTCCTCCGAATCCATTGATGATGTCCATTTCGCTCTACAAATTTACGGAAACCTAACCCTAACCCTAAGTGGCTTTTCCCGGCAATGGATTTTTCCCATGCATTTCACTAGGAAATGTAGATAAGGCAGGCTAAAAAGAGATGCACACTCCTAACTATTGCCACGTTCTCCGAATCCATTGGTGATGTCAATCTCACTCTACGAATTTACAGAAACCAAACACTAACCCTAAGTGGGTTTTCCCTCCAATGGTATTTTCCCATGTATTTCACCAGGACATGCACATAAGGCAGGCTAAAAAGAAATGAACGGTCTTAACCATTGCCATGCAATCCAAATCCATTGGTGATTTCCATTTCGCTCTACGAATTTACGGAAACCTAACCCTAACTGGGTTTTCCGGCCAGTGGTATTTCATGTGATTTTCCCATGTATTTCACCAGAGAATGTAGATAAGGCAGGCTAAAAAGAAATGAACGTTCCTAACCATTGCCATGAACTCCGAATCCATTGGTGATGTCCATTTCGCTCTACAAATTTACAGAAACCTAACCCTAACCCTAAATGGGTTTTCCCTCCAATGGGATTTTCCCATGTATTTCACCAGGACATGTACTTAAGGCAGGCTAAAAAGAAATGAACGCTCCTAACAATTGCCATGCTCTCCAAATCCATTGGTGATGTCCATTTCATTCTACGAATTTATGGAAACCTAACCCTAACCCTACGTGGGTTTTCCCGGCAATTGTATTTTCCCATGTATTTCACCAGGAAATGTAGATAAGGCAGGCTAAAAAGAAATGAACATTCCTAACCATTGCCATTCCCTATTAATCCATTGGTGATGTCCATTTCGCACAATGAATTTATGGAAAGCAACTCAAACTTTAAGTGGCATTTCCGTCCAATGGTATTTTCCCACGTATTTCACCAGGAAATGTAGATAAGGCAGGCTAAAAAGAATTGAACTCTCTTAACTCTTGCCACGTGCTCCGAATCCATTGGTGATGTCCATCTCGCTCTACGAATTTACAGAAACCTAACCCTAACTGGGATTTCCGGCCAGTGGTATTTTCCCATGTATTTCACCAGGAAATGTAGATAAGGCAGGCTGAAAAGAAATGAACGCTCCTAAACATTGCCACGTGCTCCGAATCCATTGGTGATGTCCATTTCGCTCTACGAATTTACAAAAACCTAACCCTAACCCTAAGTGGGTTTTCCTGGCAATGAATTTTTCCAATATATTTCACAAGGACATGTAGATAAGGTAGGTGAAAAAGAAAAGCATGCTCCTAACCATTGCCATGTACTCCGAGTCCATTGGTGATGTCCATTTCGTTCTACAAATTTACAGAAACCTAACCCTAACCCTAAATGGGTTTTCCATCCAATGGGATTTTCCCATGTATTTCACCAGGACATTCACATAAGGCAGGCTAAAAAGAAATGAACGGTCTTAACCATTGCCATGCAATCCAAATCCATTGGTGATTTCCATTTCGCTCTACGAATTTACGGAAACCTAACCCTAACGCTAAGTGGGTTTTCCCGGCAATCAAATTTTCCCATGCATTTCACTAGGAAATGTAGATAAGGCAGGCTAAAAGGAATTGAACTCTCCTAACCATTGCCACGTACTACGAATCCATTGGTGATGTCCATCTCGTTCTACGAATTTACGGAAACCTAACCCTAACCCTAAATGGGTTTTCCCTCCAATGGGATTTTCCCATGTATTTCACCAGGACATGTACATAAGGCAGGTTAAAAAGAAATGAACGCTCCTAACCATTGCCATGCACTCCAAATCCATTGGTGATGTCAATTTCACTCTACGAATTTACGGAAACCTAACCCTATCCCTAAATGGGTTTTCGCTCCGATGGTATTTTCCCATGTATTTCACCAGGACATGTAGATAAGGCAGCCTAAAAAGAAATGAACGCTCCTAACCATTGCCATGCACTCCAAATCCATTGGTGATGTCAATTTCACTCTACGAATTTACGGAAACCTAACCGTATCCCTAAATGGGTTTTCGCTCCAATGGGATTTTCCCATGTATTTCACCAGGACATGTAGATAAGGCAGCCTAAAAAGAAATGAACGCTCCTAACCATTGCCATGCACTCCAAATCCATTGGTGATGTCAATTTCACTCTACGAATTTACGGAAACCTAACCGTATCCCTAAATGGGTTTTCGCTCCAATGGGATTTTCCCATGTATTTCACCAGGACATGTAGATAAGGCAGCCTAAAAAGAAATGAACGCTCCTAACCATTGCCATGCTCTCCAAATCCATTGGTGATGTCCTTCTCGCTCTACGAATTTACGGAATCCTAACCCTAACCCTAAGTGGGTTTTCCCAGCAATGGATTTTTCCCATGCATTTCACTAGGAAATGTAGATAAGGCAGGTTAAAATGTAATGCATGCCCCTAACAATTGCCATGCGATGCGAATCCATTGGTGATGTCCATTTCGCTCTATGAATTTATGGAGAACCAACCCTAACCCTAATTCAGTTTTCCCGCCAATGGGATTTTCCCACGTATTTCACCAGAAAATGTAGATAAGGCAGGCTAAAAAGAATTGAACTCTCCTAACCGTTGCCACGTGCTCCGTATCCATTGGTGGTGTCCATCTCGCTCTACAAATTTACAAAAAGCTAACCCTAACCCTAAGTGGGTTTTCCCGCCAATGGTATTTTCCCATGTATTTCACCAGGAATTGTAGACAAGGTAGGCTAAAAAGAAATGAACGCTCCTAAACATTGCCATGCTCTCCAAATCCATTGGTGATGTCCATTTCACTCTACGAATTTATGGAAAACTAATCCTAACCCTAAGTGGGTTTTCCCGCGAATGGGATTTTCCCATGTATTTCACCACAAAATTTAGATAAGGCAGGTGAAAAAGAAATGCATGCTCCTAACCATTGCCATGCTTTCCAAATCCATTGGTGATGTCAATTTCACTCTACGAATTTACGGAAACCTAACCCTATCCCTAAATGGGTTTTCGCTCCGATGGGATTTTCCCATGTATTTCACCAGGACATGTAGATAAGGCAGCCTAAAAAGAAATGAACGCTCCTAACCATTGCCATGCTCTCCAAATCCATTGGTGATTTCTATTTCGCTCTACGAATTTATGGAAACCTAACCCTAATGCTAAGTGGGTTTTCCCGCTAATTGTATTTTCCCATGTATTTCACCAGGAAATGTAGATAAGGCAGGCTAAAAAGAAATGAACATTCCTAACCATTGCCATTCCCTATGAATCCATTGCTGATGTCCATTTCGCACAATGAATTTATGGAAAGCAACTCAAACCCTAAGTGGGATTTCCGGCCAATGGGATTTTCCCATGTATTTCACCAGAAAATGTAGATAAGGTAGGCTAAAAAGAATTGAATTCTCCTAACCATTGCCACGTGCTCCGAATCCATTGGTGATGTCCATCTTGCTCTACGAATTTACGGAAACCTAACCCTAACTCTAAGTGGGTTTTCCGGCCAATGGTATTTTCCCATGTATTTCACCAGGAAATTTAGATAAGGCAGGTGAAAAAGAAATGCATGCTCCTAACCATTGCCATGTGCTCCGAATACATTGGTGATGTCCATTTCGCTCTACAAATTTACAGAAACCTAACCCTAACCCTAAATGTGTTTTCCCTCCAATGGGATTTTCCCATGTATTTCACCAGGACATGTACATAAGGCAGACTAAAAAGAAATGAACGCTCCTAACCATGGCCATGCACTCCAAATCCATTGGGTATGTCCATTTCACTCTTTACGAATTTATGGAAACCTAACCGTAACCCTAAGTGGGCTTTCCCGGCAATGGATTTTTCCCATGAATTTCACTAGGAAATGTAGATAAGGCAGGCTAAAATGTAATCCATGCTCCTAACAATTGCCATGTGCTGTGAATCCATTAGTGATGTCCGTTTCGCTCTATGAATTTATGGAAAACCAACCCTAACCCTAAATGGCTTTTCCCGCCAATGGGATTTTCCCATGTATTTCACCAGAAAATGTAGATAAGGCAGGCTAAAAAGAATTGAACTCTCCTAACTATTGCCACGTGCTCCGAATCCATTGGTGATGTCCATCTCGCTCTACGAATTTACAGAAACCTAACCCTAACCCTAAATGTGTTTTCCCTCCAATGGGATTTTCCCATGTATTTCACCAGGACATGTACATAAGGCAGGCTAAAAAGAAATGAACGCTCCTCACCATTGCCATGCACTCCGTATCCATTGGTGATGTCCATTTCACTCTACGAATTTACGGAAACCTAACCCTAACCCTACGTGGGTTTTCCCAGCAATGGATTTTTCCTATGCATTTCACTAGGAAATGTAGATAAGGCAGGCTAGAATGTAATGCATGCTCCTAACAATTGCCATGCGCTGCGAATCCATTGGTGATGTCCATTTCGCTCTATGAATTTATGGAAAACCAACCCTAACCCTAAGTTTGTTTTCCCGCCAATGGGATTTTCCCATGTATTTCACCAGAAAATGTATATAAGGCAGGCTAAAAATAATTGAACTCTCCTAACCATTGCCACGTGTTCCGAATCCATTGGTGATGTCCATCTCACTCTCCGAATTTACGGAAACCTAACCCTAACCCTAAGTGGGTTTTCCCACCAGTGGTATTTTCCCATGTATTTCACCAGGAAATGTAGATAAGGCAGGTGAAAAAGAAATGCATGCTCCTAACCATTGCCATGTGCTCCGAATACATTGGTGATGTCCATTTCGCTCTATGAATTTATGGGAAACCAACCCTAACCCTAAGTGTGTTTTCCCGCGAATGGGGATTTTCCCTTATATTTCACCAGGACATGTAGATAAGGCAGGCTAAATAGAAATGCATGATCATAACCATTGCCATGCACTCCGAATCCATTGGTAATGTCAATTTCGCTGAACGAATTTACGGAAACCTAACCCTTACCCTAAGTATGTTTTCCGGCAATGGATTTCTCCCATGTATTTCACCAGGAAATTTAGATAAGGCAGGTGAAAAAGAAATGCATGCTCCTAACCATTGCCATGTGCTCCGAATCCATTGGTGATGTCTATTTTACTCTTTACGAATTTACGGAAACCTAACCCTAACCCTAAGTGGGTTTTCCCGGCAATGGATTTTTCCCATGCATTTCACTGGGAAATGTAGATAAGGCAGGCTAAAATGTAATCCATGCTGCTAACAATTGCCATGTCCTGCAAATCCATTGGTGATGTCCTTTTCACTCTATGAATTTATGGAAAACCAACCCTAACCCTAAGTGTGTTTTCCCACCAATGGGATTTTCCCATGTATTTCACCAGAAAATGTAGATAAGGCAGGCTAAAAAGAATTGAACTCTCTTAACCATTGCCACGTGCTCCGAATCCATTGGTGAGGTCCATCTCGCTCTACGAATTTACAGAAACCTAACCCTAACCCTAACTGGGTTTTCCGGCCAGTGGTATTTTCCCATGTATTTCACCAGGAAATGTAGATAAGGCAGGCTAAAAAGAAATGCACGCTCCCAAACATTGCCACGTGCTTCGAATCCATTGGTGATGTCCATTTCGCTCTACGAATTTACAAAAACCTAACCCTAACCCTAAGTGGATTTTCCTGGCAATGAATTTTTCCAATATATTTAACAAGGACATGTAGATAAGGTAGTTGAATAAGAAAAGCATGCTCCTAACCATTGCCATGTGCTCCGAGTCCATTGGTGATGTCCATTTCGTTCTACAAATTTACAGAAACCTAACCCTAACCCTAAATGGGTTTTCCCTCCAATGGGATTTTCCCATGTATTTCACCAGGACATGCACATAAGGCAGGCTAAAAAGAAATGAACGGTCTTAACCATTGCCATGCAATCCAAATCCATTGGTAATTTCCATTTCGCTCTACGAATTTACGGAAACCTAACCCTAACGCTAAGTGGGTTTTCCCGGTAATCAATTTTTCCCATGCATTTCACTAGGAAATGTATATAAGGCAGGCTAAAAGGAATTGAACACTCCTAACCATTGCCACGTACTCCGAATCCATTGGTGATCTCCATCTGGCTCTACGAATTTACAGAAACCTAACCCTAATCCTATGTGGGTTTTCCCGCCAATGGTATTTTTCCATGTATTTCACCAGGAAATGTAGATAAGGCAGGCTAAAAAGAAATGAACTCTCCTAACCATTGCCACGTGTTCCGAATCCATTGGTGATGTCCATCTCACTCTCCGAATTTACGGAAACCTAACCCTAACCCTAAGTGGGTTTTCCCACCAGTGGTATTTTCCCATGTATTTCACCAGGAAATGTAGATAAGGCAGGTGAAAAAGAAATGCATGCTCCTAACCATTGCCATGTGCTCCAAATACATTGGTGATGTCCATATCGCTCTATGAATTTATGGGAAACCAACCCTAACCCTAAGTGTGTTTTCCCGCGAATGGGATTTTCCCTTATATTTCACCAGGACATGTAGATAAGGCAGGCTAAATAGAAATGCATGATCATAACCATTGCCATGCACTCCGAATCCATTGGTAATGTCAATTTCGCTGAACGAATTTACGGAAACCTAACCCTTACCCTAAGTATGTTTTCCGGCAATGGATTTTTCCCATGTATTTCACCAGGAAATTTAGATAAGGCAGGTGAAAAAGAAATGCATGCTCCTAACCATTGCCATGTGCTCCGAATCCATTGGTGATGTCTATTTTACTCTTTACAAATTTACGGAAACCTAACCCTAACCCTAAGTGGGTTTTCCCGGCAATGGATTTTTCCCATGCATTTCACTGGGAAATGTAGATAAGGCAGGCTAAAATGTAATCCATGCTCCTAACAATTGCCATGTCCTGCAAATCCATTGGTGATGTCCTTTTCACTCTATGAATTTATGGAAAACCAACCCTAACCCTAAGTGTGTTTTCCCACCAATGGGATTTTCCCATGTATTTCACCAGAAAATGTAGATAAGGCAGGCTAAAAAGAATTGAACTCTCTTAACCATTGCCACGTGCTCCGAATCCATTGGTGAGGTCCATCTCGCTCTACGAATTTACAAAAACCTAACCCTAACCCTAACTGGGTTTTCCGGCCAGTGGTATTTTCCCATGTATTTCACCAGGAAATGTAGATAAGGCAGGGTAAAAAGAAATGCACGCTCCCAAACATTGCCACGTGCTTCGAATCCATTGGTGATGTCCATTTCGCTTTACGAATTTACAAAAACCTAACCCTAACCCTAAGTGGGTTTTCCCGGCAATGGATTTTTCCCATGCATTTCACTAGGAAATGTAAATAAGGCAGGGTAAAATATAATGCATGCTCCTAACAATTGCCATGCGCTGTCCATTTCGCTCTATGAATTTACAGAAACCTAACCCTAACCCTAAATGGGTTCTCCCTCCAATGTGATTTTCCCATGTATTTCACCAGAGAATGTAGATAA
The DNA here is from genome assembly GCA_039797435.1 of Crotalus adamanteus. Lineage (NCBI taxonomy): Eukaryota > Metazoa > Chordata > Lepidosauria > Squamata > Viperidae > Crotalus > Crotalus adamanteus. The sequence continues at coordinate 97,696,957 of CM077919.1, forward strand.
GGCAGGCTAAAAAGAAATGAACGCTCCTAACCATTGCCATGAACTCCGAATCCATTGGTGATGTCCATTTCGCTCTACAAATTTACAGAAACCTAACCCTAACCCTAAATGGGTTTTCCCTCCAATGGGATTTTCCCATGTATTTCACCAGGACATGTACTTAAGGCAGGCTAAAAAGAAATGAACGCTCCTAACAATTGCCATGCTCTCCAAATCCATTGGTGATGTCCATTTCATTCTATGAATTTATGGAAACCTAACCCTAACCCTACGTGGGTTTTCCCGGCAATTGTATTTTCCCATGTATTTCACCAGGAAATGTAGATAAGGCAGGCTAAAAGGAATTGAACACTCCTAACCATTGCCACGTACTCCGAATCCATTGGTGATCTCCATCTGGCTCTACGAATTTACAGAAACCTAACCCTAATCCTATGTGGGTTTTCCCGCCAATGGTATTTTTCCATGTATTTCACCAGGAAATGTAGATAAGGCAGGCTAAAAAGAAATGAACACTCCTAACCATTGCCATGTTCTCCAAATCCATTGGTGATGTCTATTTCACTCTACGAATTTACGGAAACCTAACCCTATCCCTAAATGGGTTTTCGCTCCGATGGGATTTTCCCATGTATTTCACCAGGACATGTAGATAAGGCAGCCTAAAAAGAAATGAACGCTCCTAACCATTGCCACATGCTCCAAATCCATTGGTGATGTCTATTTCGCTCTACGAATTTATGGAAACCTAACCCTAACGCTAAGTGGGTTTTCCTGCTAATTGAATTTTCCCATGTATTTCACCAGGAAATGTAGATAAGGCAGGCTAAAAAGAAATGAACATTCCTAACCATTGCCATTCAGTGAGAATCTATTGTTGATGTCTATTTTGCGCAATGAATTTATGGAAACCTACCTTAACCCTAAGTGAGTTTTCCCTCCAATGGGATTTTCCCATCTATTTCACAAAAAAATGTAGATAAGGCAGGCTAAAAAGAAATGAACTCTCCTAACCATTGCCACATGCTCCAAAGCCATTGGTGATGTCCATCTCGCTCTACGAATTTACAGAAACCTAACCCTAACCCTAAGTGTGTATTCCTGCCAACGGTATTTTTCCATGTATTTCACTAGGAAATTTAGATCAGGCAGGCTAAAAAGAAATGAACTCTCCTAACCATTGCCACGTGCTCTGAATCCATTGGTGATGTCCATCTCGCTCTACGAATTTACAGAAACCTAACCCGAACCCTAAGTGGGTTTTTCCGCCAATGGTATTTTCCCATGTATTTCACCAGGAAATGTAGATAAGGCAGGCTAAAAAGAAATGAACGCTCCTAACCATTGCCATGCTCTCCAAATCCATTGGTGATGTCTATTTCACTCTACGAATTTATGGAAACCTAACCCTAAGTGGGTTTTCCCGCCAATTGTATTTTCCCATTTATTTCACCAGGAAATGTAGATAAGGCAGGCTAAAAAGAAATGAACATTACTAACCATTGCCATTCCCTATGAATCCATTGGTGATGTCCATTTCGCACAATGAATTTATGGAAAGCAACTCAAACCCTAAGTGGAATTTCCGGCCAATGGGATTTTCCCATGTATTTCACCAGAAAATGTATATAAGGCAGGCTAAAAAGAATTGAATTCTCCTAAGCATTGCCACGTGCTCTGAATCCATTGGTGATGTCCATCTCGCCCTACGAAATAACGGAAACCTAACCCTAACTCTAAGTGGGTTTTCCCGCCAATGGTATTTTCCCATGTATTTCACCAGGAAATGTAGATAAGCAGGCTAAAAAGAAATGCATGATCATAACCATTGCCATGCACTCCGAATCCATTGGTGATGTCCATTTCGCTCTACAAATTTACAGAAACCTAACCGTAACCCTAAATGGGTTTTCCCTCCAATGGCATTTTGCCATGTATTTCACCAGGACATGTACATAACGCAGGTTAAAAAGAAATGAATGCTCCTAACCATTGCCATGCTCTCTAAATCCATTGGTGATGTCCATTTCGCTTTACGAATTTACGGAAACCTAACCCTAAGTGGGTTTTCCCGCCAATGGTATTTTCCCACGTATTTCACCAGGAAATGTAGATAAGCAGCTAAAAAGAAATGAACGCTCCTAACCATTGCCATGCATTTGGAATACATTGGTGATGTCCCTTTCACTCTACGAATTTACGGAAATCTAACCCTACCCCTAAGTGGGTTTTCCCGGCAATGGATTTTTCCCATGCATTGCACAAGGAAATATAGATAAGGCAGTGTAAAAAGAAATGAATGCTCCTATCCATTGCCATGCTCTCTAAATCCATTGGTGATGTCCATTTCACTCTACGAATTTACGGAAACCTAATCCTAACCTTAAGTGGGTTTTCCCGCCAATGGTATTTTCCCATGTATTTCACCAGGAAATGTAGATAAGGCAGTCTAAAAAGAAATGCATGATCATAACCATTGCCATGCACTCCGAATCCATTGGTGATGTCCATTTCGCTCTACGAATTTACGTAAACCTAACCCTAACCCTAAGTGGGTTTTCCCGGCAATGGATTTTCCCCATGTATTTCACCAGGATATGTACATAAGGCAGGTTAAAAAGAAATGAACGCTCCTAACCATTGCCACGCACTCCAAATCCATTAGTGATGTCCTTTTCGCTCTACGAATTTACGGAATCCTAACCCTAACCCTAAGTGGGTTTTCCCGGCAATGGATTTTTCCCATGCATTTCACTAGGAAATGTAGATAAGGCAGGTTAAAATGTAATGCATGCCCCTAACAATTGCCATGCGCTGCGAATCCATTGGTGATGTCCATTTCGCTCTATGAATTTATGGAAAACCAACCCTAACCCTAATTCAGTTTTCCTGCCAATGGGATTTTCCCACGTATTTCACCAGAAAATGTAGATAAGGCAGGCTAAAAAGAATTGAACTCTCCTAACCATTGCCACGTGCTCCGAATCCATTGGTGATGTCCATCTCGCTCTACAAATTTACAAAATGCTAACCGTAACCCTAAGTGGGTTTTCCCGCCAATGGTATTTTCCCATGTATTTCACCAAGAATTGTAGACAAGGCAGGCTAAAAAGAAATGAACGCTCCTAACCATTGCCATGCTCTCCAAAACCATTGGTGATGTCCATTTCACTCTACGAATTTATGGAAAATTAATCCTAACCCTAAGTGGGTTTTTCCACGAATGGGATTTTCCCATGTATTTCACCACAAAATTTAGATAAGGCAGGTGAAAAAGAAATGCATGCTCCTAACCATTGCCATGCTTTCCAAATCCATTGGTGATGTCAATTTCACTCTACGAATTTACGGAAACCTAACCCTATCCCTAAATGGGTTTTCGCTCCGGTGGGATTTTCCCATGTATTTCACCAGGACATGTAGATAAGGCGCCTAAAAAGAAATGAACGCTCCTAACCATTGCCATGCACTCGGAATACATTGGTGATGTCCCTTTCACTCTACGAATTTACGGAAACCTAACCCTAACCCTAAGTGGGTTTTCCCGGCAATGGATTTTTCCCATGCATTTCACAAGGAAATGTGGATAAGGCAGGGTAAAAAGAAATGAACGCTCCTATCCATTGCCATGCTTTCCAAATCCATTGGTGATGTGAATTTCACTCTACGAATTTCACCAGGAAAAGTAGATAAGGTAGGTGAAAAAGAAATCCACGCTCCTAAACATTGCCACGTGCTCCGAATCCATTGGTGATGTCCATCTCGCTCTACGAATTTATGGAAACTTAACCCTAACCGTAAATGGGTTTTCCCTCCAATGGATTTTCCTATGCATTTCACCAGGAAATTTAGATAAGGCCGGATAAAATGTAATGCATTCTCCTAACCATTGCCATGTGCTGCGAATCCATTGGTGATGTCCACTTCGCTCTATGAATTTATGGAAAATTAACCCTAACCCTAAGTGGGTTTTTCCGCCAATGGTATTTTCCCATGTATTTCAACAGGAAATGTAGATAAGGAAGGCTAAAAAGTAATTAATGCTCCTAACCATTGCCATTCCCTGTGAAACCATTGGTGATGTCCATTTCATGCAATGAATTTATGGAAACCAAACCTAACCCTAAGTGTGTTTTCCCGGCAATGTATTTTTCCCATGTATTTCACCAGGAAATTTAGATAAGGCAGGTGAAAAAGAAATGCATGCTCCTAACCATTGCCATGTTCTCTGAATCCATTGGTGATGTCCATTTCGCACAATGAATTTATGGAAACCAACCCAAACCCTAAGTTGGTTTACCCGCCAATGGTATTTTCCCATGTATTTCACTAGGAAATGTAGATAAGGCAGGCTAAAAGGAAATGCATGCTCCTAACCATTGCCATGTGCTCTGAATCCATTGGTGATGTCCATTTCGCTCTACGAATTTACGGAAACCTAACCGTAACCCTAAGTGGGTTTTCCCGCCAAAGGGATTTTCCCATGTATTTCACTAGGAAATGTAGATAAGGCAGGCTAAAATCAAATGCATGCTCCTAACCATTGCCATGTGCTCCGAATCCATTGGTGATGTCCATTTCGCTCTACAAACTTACAGAAACCTAACCCTAACCCTAAATGGGTTTTCCCTCCAGTGGGATTTTCCCCATGTATTTCACCAGGACATGTACATAAGGCAGGTTAAAAAGAAATGAACGCTCCTAACCACTGCCACGCATTCCAAATCCATTAGTGATGTCCTTTTCGCTCTACGAATTTACGGAATCCTAACCCTAACCCTAAGTCGGTTTTCCCAGCAATGGATTTTTCCCATGCATTTCACTAGGAAATGTAGATAAGGCAGGTTAAAATGTAATGCATGCCCCTAACAATTGCCATGCGCTGCGAATCCATTGGTGATGTCCATTTCGCTCTATGAATTTATGGAAAACCAACCCTAACCCTAATTCAGTTTTCCCGCCAATGGGATTTTCCCACGTATTTCACCAGAAAATGTAGATAAGGCAGGCTAAAAAGAATTGAACTCTCCTAACCGTTGCCACGTGCTCCGAATCCATTGGTGATGTCCATCTCGCTCTACAAATTTACAAAAAGCTAACCGTAACCCTAAGTGGGTTTTCCCGCCAATGGTATTTTCCCATGTATTTCACCAGGAATTGTAGACAAGGCAGGCTAAAAAGAAATGAACGCTCCTAACCATTGCCATGCTCTCCAAATCCATTGGTGATGTCCATTTCACTCTACGAATTTATGGAAAACTAATCCTAACCCTAAGTGGGTTTTCCCGCGAATGGGATTTTCCCATGTATTTCACCACAAAATTGAGATAAGGCAGGTGAAAAAGAAATGCATGCTCCTAACCATTACCATGCTTTCCAAATCCATTGGTGATGTCAATTTCACTCTACGAATTTACGGAAACCTAACCCTATCCCTAAATGGGTTTTCGCTCCGGTGGGATTTTCCCATGTATTTCACCAGGACATGTAGATAAGGCAGCCTAAAAAGAAATGAACGCTCCTAACCATTGCCATGCACTCGGAATACATTGGTGATGTCCCTTTCACTCTACGAATTTACGGAAGCCTAACCCTAACCCTAAGTGGGTTTTCCCGGCAATGGATTTTTCCCATGCATTTCACAAGGAAATGTGGATAAGGCAGGGTAAAAAGAAATGAACGCTCCTATCCATTGCCATGCTTTCCAAATCCATTGGTGATGTGAATTTCACTCTACGAATTTCACCAGGAAAAGTAGATAAGGTAGGTGAAAAAGAAATCCACGCTCCTAAACATTGCCACGTGCTCCGAATCCATTGGTGATGTCCATCTCGCTCTACGAATTTATGGAAACCTAACCCTAACCGTAAATGGGTTTTCCCTCCAATGGATTTTCCTATGCATTTCACCAGGAAATTTAGATAAGGCCGGCTAAAATGTAATGCATGCTCCTAACCATTGCCATGTGCTGCGAATCCATTGGTGATGTCCACTTCGCTCTATGAATTTATGGAAAATTAACCCTAACCCTAAGTGGGTTTTTCCGCCAATGGTATTTTCCCATGTATTTCAACAGGAAATGTAGATAAGGCAGGCTAAAAAGTAATTAACGCTCCTAACCATTGCCATTCCCTGTGAAACCATTGGTGATGTCCATTTCACGCAATGAATTTATGGAAACCAAACCTAACCCTAAGTGGGTTTTCCCGGCAATGGATTTTTCCCATGTATTTCACCAGGAAATTTAGATAAGGCAGGTGAAAAAGAAATGCATGCTCCTAACCATTGCCATGTTCTCTGAATCCATTGGTGATGTCCATTTCGCACAATGAATTTATGGAAACCAACCCAAACCCTAAGTGGGTTTACCCGCCAATGGTATTTTCCCATGTATTTCACTAGGAAATGTAGATAAGGCAGGCTAAAAGGAAATGCATGCTCCTAACCATTGCCATGTGCTCTGAATCCATTGGTGATGTCCATTTCGCTCTACGAATTTACGGAAACCTAACCGTAACCCTAAGTGGGTTTTCCCGCCAAAGGGATTTTCCCATGTATTTCACTAGGAAATGTAGATAAGGCAGGCTAAAATCAAATGCATGCTCCTAACCATTGCCATGTGCTCCGAATCCATTGGTGATGTCCATTTCGCTCTACAAACTTACAGAAACCTAACCCTAACCCTAAGTGGGTTTTCCCGGCAATGGATTTTCCCCATGTATTTCACCAGGACATGTACATAAGGCAGGTTAAAAAGAAATGAACGCTCCTAACCATTGCCACGCACTCCAAATCCATTAGTGATGTCCTTTTCGCTCTACGAATTTACGGAATCGTAACCCTAACCCTAAGTGGGTTTTCCCGGCAATGGATTTTTCCCATGCATTTCACTAGGAAATGTAGATAAGGCAGGTTAAAATGTAATGCATGCCCCTAACAATTGCCATGCGCTGCAAATCCATTGGTGATCTCCATTTCGCTCTATGAATTTATGGAAAACCAACCCTAACCCTAATTCAGTTTTCCCGCCAATGGGATTTTCCCACGTATTTCACCAGAAAATGTAGATAAGGCAGGCTAAAAAGAATTGAACTCTCCTAACCGTTGCCACGTGCTCCGAATCCAATGGTGATGTCCATTTCACTCTACGAATTTACAAAAACCTAACCGTAACCCTAAGTGGGTTTTCCCGCCAATGGGATTTTCCCATGTATTTCACTAGGAAATGTAGATAAGGCAGGCTAAAAGGAAATGCATGCTCCTTACCATTGCCATGTGCTCCGAATCCATTGGTGATGTCCATTTCACTCTACGAATTTATGGAAACCTAACCCTAACCCTAAGTGAGTTTTCCCGCCAATGGTATTTTCCCATGTATTTCACCAGGAAATGGAGATAAGGCAGGCTAAAAAGAAATGCACGCTCCTAAACATTGCCATGCACTCCGAATCCATTGGTGATGTCCATTTCACTCTACGAATTTACGGAAACCTAACCCTAACCCTAAGTGGGTTTTCTTGGCAATGGATTTTTCCCATCTATTTCACAAGGTAGATAATGCAGGTGAAAAGGAAATGCATTCTCCTAACCATTGCCATGTGCTCCGAATCCATTGGTGATGTTCATTTTGCTCTAAAAATTTACAGAAACCTCACCCTAAAACTAAATGTGTTTTCCCTCCAGTGGGATTTTCCCATGTATTTCACCAGGACATGTACATAAGGCAGGCTAAAAAGAAATGAACGCTCCTAACCATTGCCATGCACTCCAAATCCATTGGTGATGTCCATTTTGCTCTACAAATTTACGAAAATGTAACCGTAACCGTAAGTGGGTTTTCCCGGCAAGGGATTTTTCCCATGCATTTCACTAGGAAAAGTAGATAAGGTAGGTGAAAAAGAAATGCACGCTCCTAAACATTGCCACGTGCTCCGAATCCGTTGGTGATGTCCATTTCGCTCTATGAATTTATGGAAAACCAACCCTAACCCTAAGTGAGTTTTCCCTCCAATGGGATTTTCCCATCTATTTCACCAAAAAATGTAGATAAGGCAGGCTAAAAAGAAAAGAACTCTCCTAACCATTGCCACATGCTCCAAATCCATTGGTGATGTCCATCTCGCTCTACGAATTTACAGAAACCTAACCCTAACCCTATGTGGGTTTTTCCGCCAATGGTATTTTCCCATGTATTTCACCAGGAAATGTAGATAAGGCAGGCTAAAAAGAAATGAACGCTCCTAACCATTGCCATGCTCTCCAAATCCATTGGTGATGTCTATTTCACTCTACGAATTTATGGAAACCTAACCCTAACCCTAAGTGGGTTTTCCCGCCAATTGTATTTTCCCATGTATTTCACCAGGAAATGTAGATAAGGCAGGCTAAAAAGAAATGAACATTCCTAACCATTGCCATTCCCTATGAATCCATTGGTGATGTCCATTTCGCACAATGAATTTATGGAAAACAACTCAAACCCTAAGTGGGATTTCCGGCCAATGGGATTTTCCCATGTATTTCACCAGAAAATGTATATAAGGCAGGCTAAAAAGAATTGAATTCTCCTAAGCGTTGCCACGTGCTCCGAATCCATTGGTGATGTCCATCTCGCTCTACGAAATAACGGAAACCTAACCCTAACTCTAAGTGGGTTTTCCCGCCAATGGTATTTTCCCATGTATTTCACCAGGAAATTTAGATAAGGCAGGTGAAAAAGAAATGCATGCTCCTAACCATTGCCATGTGCTCCGAATACATTGGGGATGTCCATTTCGCGCTACAAATTTACAGAAACCTAACCATAACCCTAAATGTGTTTTCCTCCAATGGGATTTTCCCATGTATTTCACCAGGAAATGGAGATAAGGCAGGCTAAAAAGAAATGCACGCTCCTAAACATTGCCATGCACTCCGAATCCATTGGTGATGTCCATTTCACTCTACGAATTTACGGAAACCTAACCCTAACCCTAAGTGGGTTTTCTTGGCAATGGATTTTTCCCATGTATTTCACAAGGTAGATAATGCAGGTGAAAAGGAAATGCATTCTCCTAACCATTGCCATGTGCTCCGAATCCATTGGTGATGTTCATTTCGCTCTAAAAATTTACAGAAACCTCACCCTAAAACTAAATGTGTTTTCCCTCCAGTGGGATTTTCCCATGTATTTCACCAGGACATGTACATAAGGCAGGCTAAAAAGAAATGAACGCTCCTAACCATTGCCATGCACTCCAAATCCTTTGGGGATGTCCATTTCGTTCTACGAATTTACGGAAACCTAACTCTAACCCTAAGTGGGCTTTCCCGGCAATGGATTTTTCCCATGCATTTCACTAGGAAATGTAGATAAGGCAGGTTAAAATGTAATGCATGCCCCTAACAATTGCCATGCGCTGCAAATCCATTGGTGATCTCCATTTCGCTCTATGAATTTATGGAAAACCAACCCTAACCCTAATTCAGTTTTCCCGCCAATGGGATTTTCCCACGTATTTCACCAGAAAATGTAGATAAGGCAGGCTAAAAAGAATTGAACTCTCCTAACCGTTGCCACGTGCTCCGAATCCAATGGTGATGTCCATTTCACTCTACGAATTTACAGAAACCTAACCGTAACCCTAAGTGGGTTTTCCCGCCAATGGGATTTTCCCATGTATTTCACTAGGAAATGTAGATAAGGCAGGCTAAAAGGAAATGCATGCTCCTTACCATTGCCATGTGCTCCGAATCCATTGGTGATGTCCATTTCACTCTACGAATTTATGGAAACCTAACCCTAACCCTAAGTGAGTTTTCCCGCCAATGGTATTTTCCCATGTATTTCACCAGGAAATGGAGATAAGGCAGGCTAAAAAGAAATGCACGCTCCTAAACATTGCCATGCACTCCGAATCCATTGGTGATGTCCATTTCACTCTACGAATTTACGGAAACCTAACCCTAACCCTAAGTGGGTTTTCTTGGCAATGGATTTTTCCCATGTATTTCACAAGGTAGATAATGCAGGTGAAAAGGAAATGCATTCTCCTAACCATTGCCATGTGCTCCGAATCCATTGGTGATGTTCATTTTGCTCTAAAAATTTACAGAAACCTCACCCTAAAACTAAATGTGTTTTCCCTCCAGTGGGATTTTCCCATGTATTTCACCAGGACATGTACATAAGGCAGGCTAAAAAGAAATGAACGCTCCTAACCATTGCCATGCACTCCAAATCCATTGGTGATGTCCATTTTGCTCTACAAATTTACGAAAATGTAACCGTAACCGTAAGTGGGTTTTCCCGGCAAGGGATTTTTCCCATGCATTTCACTAGGAAAAGTAGATAAGGTAGGTGAAAAAGAAATGCACGCTCCTAAACATTGCCACGTGCTCCGAATCCGTTGGTGATGTCCATTTCGCTCTAGGAATTTATGGAAAACCAACCCTAACCCTAAGTGAGTTTTCCCTCCAATGGGATTTTCCCATCTATTTCACCAAAAAATGTAGATAAGGCAGGCTAAAAAGAAAAGAACTCTCCTAACCATTGCCACATGCTCCAAATCCATTGGTGATGTCCATCTCGCTCTACGAATTTACAGAAACCTAACCCTAACCCTATGTGGGTTTTTCCGCCAATGGTATTTTCCCATGTATTTCACCAGGAAATGTAGATAAGGCAGGCTAAAAAGAAATGAACGCTCCTAACCATTGCCATGCTCTCCAAATCCATTGGTGATGTCTATTTCACTCTACGAATTTATGGAAACCTAACCCTAACCCTAAGTGGGTTTTCCCGCCAATTGTATTTTCCCATGTATTTCACCAGGAAATGTAGATAAGGCAGGCTAAAAAGAAATGAACATTCCTAACCATTGCCATTCCCTATGAATCCATTGGTGATGTCCATTTCGCACAATGAATTTATGGAAAACAACTCAAACCCTAAGTGGGATTTCCGGCCAATGGGATTTTCCCATGTATTTCACCAGAAAATGTATATAAGGCAGGCTAAAAAGAATTGAATTCTCCTAAGCGTTGCCACGTGCTCCGAATCCATTGGTGATGTCCATCTCGCTCTACGAAATAACGGAAACCTAACCCTAACTCTAAGTGGGTTTTCCCGCCAATAGTATTTTCCCATGTATTTCACCAGGAAATTTAGATAAGGCAGGTGAAAAAGAAATGCATGCTCCTAACCATTGCCATGTGCTCCGAATACATTGGGGATGTCCATTTCGCACTACAAATTTACAGAAACCTAACCATAACCCTAAATGTGTTTTCCTCCAATGGGATTTTCCCATGTATTTCACCAGGAAATGGAGATAAGGCAGGCTAAAAAGAAATGCACGCTCCTAAACATTGCCATGCACTCCGAATCCATTGGTGATGTCCATTTCACTCTACGAATTTATGGAAACCTAACCCTAACCCTAAGTGGGTTTTCTTGGCAATGGATTTTTCCCATGTATTTCACAAGGTAGATAATGCAGGTGAAAAGGAAATGCATTCTCCTAACCATTGCCATGTGCTCCGAATCCATTGGTGATGTTCATTTCGCTCTAAAAATTTACAGAAACCTCACCCTAAAACTAAATGTGTTTTCCCTCCAGTGGGATTTTCCCATGTATTTCACCAGGACATGTACATAAGGCAGGCTAAAAAGAAATGAACGCTCCTAACCATTGCCATGCACTCCAAATCCTTTGGGGATGTCCATTTCGTTCTACGAATTTACGGAAACCTAACTCTAACCCTAAGTGGGCTTTCCCGGCAATGGATTTTTCCCATGCATTTCACTAGGAAATCTAAATAAGGCAGGGTAAAATATAATGCATGCTCCTAACAATTGCCATGTGCTGCGAATCCATTGGTGATGTCCGTTTCGCTCTATGAATTTATGGAAAACCAACCCTAACCCTAAGTGGGTTTTCCCGCCAATTGGATTTTCCCATGCAATTCACTGGAAAATGTAGATGAGGCAGGCTAAAAGGAATTGAACTCTCCTAACCATTGCCATGCACTCCAAATCCATTGGTGATGTCCATTTCGCTCTACGAATTTACGGAAACCTAACCCTAACCCTAAGTGGGTTTTCCCGGCAATGGATTTTTCCCATGCATTTCACTAGGAAATGTAAATAAGGCAGGGTAAAATATAATGCATGCTGCTAACAATTGCCATGCGCTGCGAATCCATTGGTGATGTCCATTTCGCTGTATGAATTTACAGAAACCTAACCCTAACCCTAAATGGGTTCTCCCTCCAATGTGATTTTCCCATGTATTTCACCAGAGAATGTAGATAAGGCAGGCTAAAAAGAAATGAACGCTCCTAACCATTGCCATGAACTCCGAATCCATTGGTGATGTCCATTTCGCTCTACAAATTTACAGAAACCTAACCCTAACCCTAAATGGGTTTTCCCTCCAATGGGATTTTCACATGTATTTCACCAGGATATGTACTTAAGGCAGGCTAAAAAGAAATGAATGCTCCTAACAATTGCCATGCTCTCCAAATCCATTGGTGATGTCCATTTCATTCTACGAATTTATGGAAACCTACCCTAACCCTACGTGGGTTTTCCCGCCAATGGTATTTTCCCATGTATTTCACCAGGAATTGTAGACAAGGCAGGTTAAAAAGAAATGAACGCTCCTAACCATTGCCATGCTCTCCAAATCCATTGGTGATGTCCATTTCACTCTACGAATTTATGGAAAACTAATCCTAACCCTAAGTGGGTTTTCCCGCGAATGGGATTTTCCCATGTATTTCACCACAAAATTGAGATAAGGCAGGTGAAAAAGAAATGCATGCTCCTAACCATTACCATGCTTTCCAAATCCATTGGTGATGTCAATTTCACTCTACGAATTTACGGAAACCTAACCCTATCCCTAAATGGGTTTTCGCTCCGGTGGGATTTTCCCATGTATTTCACCAGGACATGTAGATAAGGCAGCCTAAAAAGAAATGAACGCTCCTAACCATTGCCATGCACTCGGAATACATTGGTGATGTCCCTTTCACTCTACGAATTTACAGAAGCCTAACCCTAACCCTAAGTGGGTTTTCCCGGCAATGGATTTTTCCCATGCATTTCACAAGGAAATGTGGATAAGGCAGGGTAAAAAGAAATGAACGCTCCTATCCATTGCCATGCTTTCCAAATCCATTGGTGATGTGAATTTCACTCTACGAATTTCACCAGGAAAAGTAGATAAGGTAGGTGAAAAAGAAATCCACGCTCCTAAACATTGCCACGTGCTCCGAATCCATTGGTGATGTCCATCTCGCTCTACGAATTTATGGAAACCTAACCCTAACCGTAAATGGGTTTTCCCTCCAATGGATTTTCCTATGCATTTCACCAGGAAATTTAGATAAGGCCGGCTAAAATGTAATGCATGCTCCTAACCATTGCCATGTGCTGCGAATCCATTGGTGATGTCCACTTCGCTCTATGAATTTATGGAAAATTAACCCTAACCCTAAGTGGGTTTTTCCGCCAATGGTATTTTCCCATGTATTTCAACAGGAAATGTAGATAAGGCAGGCTAAAAAGTAATTAACGCTCCTAACCATTGCCATTCCCTGTGAAACCATTGGTGATGTCCATTTCACGCAATGAATTTATGGAAACCAAACCTAACCCTAAGTGGGTTTTTCCGGCAATGGATTTTTCCCATGTATTTCACCAGGAAATTTAGATAAGGCAGGTGAAAAAGAAATGCATGCTCCTAACCATTGCCATGTTCTCTGAATCCATTGGTGATGTCCATTTCGCACAATGAATTTATGGAAACCAACCCAAACCCTAAGTGGGTTTACCCGCCAATGGTATTTTCCCATGTATTTCACTAGGAAATGTAGATAAGGCAGGCTAAAAGGAAATGCATGCTCCTAACCATTGCCATGTGCTCTGAATCCATTGGTGATGTCCATTTCGCTGTACGAATTTACGGAAACCTAACCGTAACCCTAAGTGGGTTTTCCCGCCAAAGGGATTTTCCCATGTATTTCACTAGGAAATGTAGATAAGGCAGGCTAAAATCAAATGCATGCTCCTAACCATTGCCATGTGCTCCGAATCCATTGGTGATGTCCATTTCGCTCTACAAACTTACAGAAACCTAACCCTAACCCTAAATGGGTTTTCCCTCCAATGGGATTTTCCTATGTATTTCACCAGGACATGTAGATAAGGCAGTCTAAAAAGAAATGCATGATCATAACCATTGCCATGCACTCCGAATCCATTGGTGATGTCCTTTTCGCTCTACGAATTTACGGAAACCTAACCCTAACCCTAAGTGGGTTTTCCCGGCAATGGATTTTCCCCATGTATTTCACCAGGACATGTACATAAGGCAGGTTAAAAAGAAATGAATGCTCCTAACCATTGCCACGCATTCCAAATCCATTAGTGATGTCCTTTTCGCTCTACGAATTTACGGAATCCTAACCCTAACCCTAAGTGGGTTTTCCCGGCAATGGATTTTTCCCATGCATTTCACTAGGAAATGTAGATAAGGCATTTTAAAATGTAATGCATGCCCCTAACAATTGCCATGCGCTGCGAATCCATTGGTGATGTCCATTTCGCTCTATGAATTTATGGAAAACCAACCCTAACCCTAATTCAGTTTTCCCCCCAATGGGATTTTCCCACGTATTTCACCAGAAAATGTAGATAAGGCAGGCTAAATAGAATTGAACTCTCCTAACCGTTGCCACGTGCTCCGAATCCATTGGTGATGTCCATCTCGCTCTACAAATTTACAAAAAGCTAACCGTAACCCTAAGTGGGTTTTCCCGCCAATGGTATTTTCCCATGTATTTCACCAGGAATTGTAGACAAGGTAGGCTAAAAAGAAATGAACGCTCCTAACCATTGCCATGCTCTCCAAATCCATTGGTCATGTCCATTTCACACTACGAATTTATGGAAAACTAATCCTAACCCTAAGTGGGTTTTCCCGCGAATGGGATTTTCCCATGTATTTCACCACAAAATTTAGATAAGGCAGGTGAAAAAGAAATGCATGCTCCTAACCATTACCATGCTTTCCAAATCCATTGGTGATGTCAATTTCACTCTACGAATTTACGGAAACCTAACCCTATCCCTAAATGGGTTTTCGCTCCGGTGGGATTTTCCCATGTATTTCACCAGGACATGTAGATAAGGCAGCCTAAAAAGAAATGAACGCTCCTAACCATTGCCATGCACTCGGAATACATTGGTGATGTCCCTTTCACTCTACGAATTTACGGAAGCCTAACCCTAACCCTAAGTGGGTTTTCCCGGCAATGGATTTTTCCCATGCATTTCACAAGGAAATGTGGATAAGGCAGG
Organism: Crotalus adamanteus; assembly: GCA_039797435.1. Taxonomy (NCBI): domain Eukaryota; kingdom Metazoa; phylum Chordata; class Lepidosauria; order Squamata; family Viperidae; genus Crotalus; species Crotalus adamanteus. The sequence goes on from CM077919.1 coordinate 97,712,309, forward strand.
GTAAAAAGAAATGAACGCTCCTATCCATTGCCATGCTTTCCAAATCCATTGGTGATGTGAATTTCACTCTACGAATTTCACCAGGAAAAGTAGATAAGGTAGGTGAAAAAGAAATCCACGCTCCTAAACATTGCCACGTGCTCCGAATCCATTGGTGATGTCCATCTCGCTCTACGAATTTATGGAAACCTAACCCTAACCGTAAATGGGTTTTCCCTCCAATGGATTTTCCTATGCATTTCACCAGGAAATTTAGATAAGGCCGGCTAAAATGTAATGCATGCTCCTAACCATTGCCATGTGCTGCGAATCCATTGGTGATGTCCACTTCGCTCTATGAATTTATGGAAAATTAACCCTAACCCTAAGTGGGTTTTTCCGCCAATGGTATTTTCCCATGTATTTCAACAGGAAATGTAGATAAGGCAGGCTAAAAAGTAATTAACGCTCCTAACCATTGCCATTCCCTGTGAAACCATTGGTGATGTCCATTTCACGCAATGAATTTATGGAAACCAAACCTAACCCTAAGTGGGTTTTCCCGGCAATGGATTTTTCCCATGTATTTCACCAGGAAATTTAGATAAGGCAGGTGAAAAAGAAATGCATGCTCCTAACCATTGCCATGTTCTCTGAATCCATTGGTGATGTCCATTTCGCACAATGAATTTATGGAAACCAACCCAAACCCTAAGTGGGTTTACCCGCCAATGGTATTTTCCCATGTATTTCACTAGGAAATGTAGATAAGGCAGGCTAAGAGGAAATGCATGCTCCTAACCATTGCCATGTGCTCTGAATCCATTGGTGATGTCCATTTCGCTCTACAAACTTACAGAAACCTAACCCTAACCCTAAGTGGGTTTTCCCGGCAATGGATTTTCCCCATGTATTTCACCAGGACATGTACATAAGGCAGGTTAAAAAGAAATGAACGCTCCTAACCATTGCCACGCACTCCAAATCCATTAGTGATGTCCTTTTCGCTCTACGAATTTACGGAATCCTAACCCTAACCCTAAGTGGGTTTTCCCGGCAATGGATTTTTCCCATGCATTTCACTAGGAAATGTAGATAAGGCAGGTTAAAATGTAATGCATGCCCCTAACAATTGCCATGCGCTGCAAATCCATTGGTGATGTCCATTTCGCTCTATGAATTTATGGAAAACCAACCCTAACCCTAATTCAGTTTTCCCGCCAATGGGATTTTCCCACGTATTTCACCAGAAAATGTAGATAAGGCAGGCTAAAAAGAATTGAACTCTCCTAACCGTTGCCACGTGCTCCGAATCCAATGGTGATGTCCATTTCACTCTACGAATTTACAGAAACCTAACCGTAACCCTAAGTGGGTTTTCCCGCCAATGGGATTTTCCCATGTATTTCACTAGGAAATGTAGATAAGGCAGGCTAAAAGGAAATGCATGCTCCTTACCTTTGCCATGTGCTCCGAATCCATTGGTGATGTCCATTTCACTCTACGAATTTATGGAAACCTAACCCTAACCCTAAGTGAGTTTTCCCGCCAATGGTATTTTCCCATGTATTTCACCAGGAAATGGAGATAAGGCAGGCTAAAAAGAAATGCACGCTCCTAAACATTGCCATGCACTCCGAATCCATTGGTGATGTCCATTTCACTCTACGAATTTACGGAAACCTAACCCTAACCCTAAGTGGGTTGTCTTGGCAATGGATTTTTCCCATGTATTTCACAAGGTAGATAATGCAGGTGAAAAGGAAATGCATTCTCCTAACCATTGCCATGTGCTCCGAATCCATTGGTGATGTTCATTTCGCTCTAAAAATTTACAGAAACCTCACCCTAAAACTAAATGTGTTTTCCCTCCAGTGGGATTTTCCCATGTATTTCACCAGGACATGTACATAAGGCAGGCTAAAAAGAAATGAACGCTCCTAACCATTGCCATGCACTCCAAATCCATTGGTGATGTCCATTTTGCTCTACAAATTTACGAAAATGTAACCGTAACCGTAAGTGGGTTTTCCCGGCAAGGGATTTTTCCCATGCATTTCACTAGGAAAAGTAGATAAGGTAGGTGAAAAAGAAATGCACGCTCCTAAACATTGCCACGTGCTCCGAATCCGTTGGTGATGTCCATTTCGCTCTATGAATTTATGGAAAACCAACCCTAACCCTAAGTGAGTTTTCCCTCCAATGGGATTTTCCCATCTATTTCACCAAAAAATGTAGATAAGGCAGGCTAAAAAGAAAAGAACTCTCCTAACCATTGCCACATGCTCCAAATCCATTGGTGATGTCCATCTCGCTCTACGAATTTACAGAAACCTAACCCTAACCCTATGTGGGTTTTTCCGCCAATGGTATTTTCCCATGTATTTCACCAGGAAATGTAGATAAGGCAGGCTAAAAAGAAATGAACGCTCCTAACCATTGCCATGCTCTCCAAATCCATTGGTGATGTCTATTTCACACTACGAATTTATGGAAACCTAACCCTAACCCTAAGTGGGTTTTCCCGCCAATTGTATTTTCCCATGTATTTCACCAGGAAATGTAGATAAGGCAGGCTAAAAAGAAATGAACATTCCTAACCATTGCCATTCCCTATGAATCCATTGGTGATGTCCATTTCGCACAATGAATTTATGGAAAACAACTCAAACCCTAAGTGGGATTTCCGGCCAATGGGATTTTCCCATGTATTTCACCAGAAAATGTATATAAGGCAGGCTAAAAAGAATTGAATTCTCCTAAGCGTTGCCACGTGCTCCGAATCCATTGGTGATGTCCATCTCGCTCTACGAAATAACGGAAACCTAACCCTAACCCTAAATGTGTTTTCCTCCAATGGGATATTCCCATGTATTTCACCAGGAAATGGAGATAAGGCAGGCTAAAAAGAAATGCACGCTCCTAAACATTGCCATGCACTCCGAATCCATTGGTGATGTCCATTTCACTCTACGAATTTACGGAAACCTAACCCTAACCCTAAGTGGGTTTTCTTGGCAATGGATTTTTCCCATGTATTTCACAAGGTAGATAATGCAGGTGAAAAGGAAATGCATTCTCCTAACCATTGCCATGTGCTCCGAATCCATTGGTGATGTTCATTTCGCTCTAAAAATTTACAGAAACCTCACCCTAAAACTAAATGTGTTTTCCCTCCAGTGGGATTTTCCCATGTATTTCACCAGGACATGTACATAAGGCAGGCTAAAAAGAAATGAACGCTCCTAACCATTGCCATGCACTCCAAATCCTTTGGGGATGTCCATTTCGTTCTACGAATTTACGGAAACCTAACTCTAACCCTAAGTGGGCTTTCCCGGCAATGGATTTTTCCCATGCATTTCACTAGGAAATCTAAATAAGGCAGGGTAAAATATAATGCATGCTCATAACAATTGCCATGTGCTGCGAATCCGTTGGTGATGTCCGTTTCGCTCTATGAATTTATGGAAAACCAACCCTAACCCTAAGTGGGTTTTCCCGCCAATTGGATTTTCCCATGCAATTCACTGGAAAATGTAGATGAGGAAGGCTAAAAGGAATTGAACTCTCCTAACCATTGCCATGCACTCCAAATCCATTGGTGATGTCCATTTCGCTCTACGAATTTACGGAAACCTAACCCTAACCCTAAGTGGGTTTTCCCGGCAATGGATTTTTCCCATGCATTTCACTAGGAAATGTAAATAAGGCAGGGTAAAATATAATGCATGCTCCTAACAATTGCCATGCGCTGCGAATCCATTGGTGATGTCCATTTCGCTGTATGAATTTACAGAAACCTAACCCTAACCCTAAATGGGTTCTCCCTCCAATGTGATTTTCCCATGTATTTCACCAGAGAATGTAGATAAGGCAGGCTAAAAAGAAATGAACGCTCCTAACCATTGCCATGAACTCCGAATCCATTGGTGATGTCCATTTCGCTCTACAAATTTACAGAAACCTAACCCTAACCCTAAATGGGTTTTCCCTCCAATGGGATTTTCCCATGTATTTCACCAGGACATGTACTTAAGGCAGGCTAAAAAGAAATGAACGCTCCTAACAATTGCCATGCTCTCCAAATCCATTGGTGATGTCCATTTCATTCTACGAATTTATGGAAACCTACCCTAACCCTACGTGGGTTTTCCCGGCAATTGTATTTTCCCATGTATTTCACCAGGAAATGTAGATAAGGCAGGCTAAAAAGAAATGAACATTCCTAACCATTGCCATTCCCTATGAATCCATTGGTGATGTCCATTTCGCACAATGAATTTATGGAAAGCAACTCAAACCCTAAGTGGCATTTCCGTCCAATGGGATTTTCCCATGTATTTCACCAGAAAATGTACATAAGGCAGGCTAAAAAGAATTGAATTCTCCTAACCATTGCCACGTGCTCCGAATCCATTGGTGATGTACATCTCACTCTACGAATTTACGGAAACCTAACCCTAACTTTAGGTGGGTTTTCCCGCCAATGGTATTTTCCCATGTATTTCACCAGGAAATTTAGATAAAGCAGGTGAAAAAGAAATGCATGCTCCTAACCATTGCCATGCACTCCAAATCCATTCGTGATGTCCATTTCCTCTACGAATGTACGGAAACCTAACCCTAACCCTAAGTCGGTTTTCCCGGCAATGGTTTTTCCCATGTATTTCACTACGTAATTTAGATAAGGCTGGTGAAAAAGAAATGCATGCTCCTGAACATTGCCATGTCCTCCGAATCCATTGATGATGTCCATTTCGCTCTACAAATTTATTGAAACCTAACCCTAACCCTAAGTGGCTTTTCCCGGCAATGGATTTTTCCCATGCATTTCACTAGGAAATGTAGATAAGGCAGGCTAAAAAGAGATGCACGCTCCTAACTATTGCCACGTTCTCCGAATCCATTGGTGATGTCAATCTCGCTCTACGAATTTACAGAAACCAAACACTAACCCTAAGTGGGTTTTCCCTCCAATGGTATTTTTCCATGTATTTCACCAGGACATGCACATAAGGCAGGCTAAAAAGAAATGAACGGTCTTAACCATTGCCATGCAATCCAAATCCATTGGTGATTTCCATTTCGCTCTACGAATTTACGGAAACCTAACCCTAACGCTAAGTGGGTTTTCCCGGTAATCAATTTTTCCCATGCATTTCACTAGGAAATGTAGATAAGGCAGGCTAAAAGGAATTGAACTCTCCTAACCATTGCCACGTACTCCGAATCCATTGGTGATCTCCATCTGGCTCTACGAATTTACAGAAACCTAACCCTAACCCTATGTGGGTTTTCCCGCCAATGGTATTTTTCCATGTATTTCACTAGGAAATTTAGATCAGGCAGGCTAAAAAGAAATGAACGCTCCTAACCATTGCCATGCACTCCAAATCCATTGGGGATGTCCATTTCGCTCTACGAATTTACGGAAACCTAACTCTAACCCTAAGTGGGCTTTCCCGGCAATGGATTTTTCCCATGCATTTCACTAGGAAATGTAAATAAGGCAGGGTAAAATATAATGCATGCTCCTAACAATTGGCATGTGCTGCGAATCTATTGGTGATGTCCGTTTCGCTCTATGAATTTATGGAAAACCAACCCTAACCCTAAGTGGGTTTTCCCGCCAATGGGATTTTCCCATGCAATTCACTGGAAAATGTAGATGAGGCAGGCTAAAAGGAATTGAACTCTCCTAACCATTGCCATGCACTCCAAATCCATTGGTGATGTCCATTTTGCTCTACGAATTTACGGAAACCTAACCCTAATCCTAAGTGGGTTTTCCCGGCAATGGATTTTTCCCATGCATTTCACTAGGAAATGTAAATAAGGCAGGGTAAAATATAATGCATGCTCCTAACAATTGCCATGCGCTGCGAATCCATTGGTGATGTCCATTTCGCTGTAGGAATTTACAGAAACCTAACCCTAACCCTAAATGGGTTCTCCCTCCAATGTGATTTTCCCATGTATTTCACCAGAGAATGTAGATAAGGCAGGCTAAAAAGAAATGAACGCTCCTAACCATTGCCATGAACTCCGAATCCATTGGTGATGTCCATTTCGCTCTACAAATTTACAGAAACCTAACCCTAACCCTAAATGGGTTTTCCCTCCAATGGGATTTTCCCATGTATTTCACCAGGACATGTACTTAAGGCAGGCTAAAAAGAAATGAACGCTCCTAACAATTGCCATGCTCTCCAAATCCATTGGTGATGTCCATTTCATTCTACGAATTTATGGAAACCTAACCCTAACCCTACGTGGGTTTTCCCGGCAATTGTATTTTCCCATGTATTTCACCAGGAAATGTAGATAAGGCAGGCTAAAAAGAAATGAACATTCCTAACCATTGCCATTCCCTATGAATCCATTGGTTATGTCCATTTCGCACAATGAATTTATGGAAAGCAACTCAAACCTTAAGTGGCATTTCCGTCCAATGGTATTTTCCCACGTATTTCACCAGGAAATGTAGATAAGGCAGGCTAAAAAGAATTGAACTCTCTTAACCCTTGCCACGTGCTCCGAATCCATTGGTGATGTCCATCTCGCTCTACGAATTTACAGAAACCTAACCCTAACTGGGTTTTCCGGCGAGTGGTATTTTCCCATGTATTTCACCAGGAAATGTAGATAAGGCAGGCTGAAAATTAATGAACGCTCCTAAACATTGCCACGTGCTCCGAATCCATTGGTGATGTCCATTTCGCTCTACGAATTTACAAAAACCTAACCCTAACCCTAAGTGGGTTTTCCTGGCAATGAATTTTTCCAATATATTTCACAAGGACATGTAGATAAGGTAGGTGAAAAAGAAAAGCATGCTCCTAACCATTGCCATGTACTCCGAGTCCATTGGTGATGTCCATTTCGTTCTACAAATTTACAGAAACCTAACCCTAACCCTAAATGTGTTTTCCCTCCAATGGGATTTTCCCATGTATTTCACCAGGACATGCACATAAGGCAGGCTAAAAAGAAATGAACGGTCTTAACGATTGCCATGCAATCCAAATCCATTGGTGATTTCCATTTCGCTCTAGGAATTTACGGAAACCTAACCCTAACGCTAAGTGGGTTTTCCCGGCAATCAATTTTTCCCATGCATTTCACTAGGAAATGTAGATAAGGCAGGCTAAAAGGAATTGAACTCTCCTAACCATTGCCACGTACTCCGAATCCATTGGTGATCTCCATCTCGTTCTACGAATTTACGGAAACCTAACCCTAACCCTAAATGGGTTTTCCCTCCAATGGGATTTTCCCATGTATTTCACCAGGACATGTACATAAGGCAGGTTAAAAAGAAATGAACGCTCCTAACCATTGCCATGCACTCCAAATCCATTGGTGATGTCAATTTCACTCTACGAATTTACGGAAACCTAACCCTATCCCTAAATGGGTTTTCGCTCCGATGGTATTTTCCCATGTATTTCACCAGGACATGTAGATAAGGCAGCCTAAAAAGAAATGAACGCTCCTAACCATTGCCATGCACTCCAAATCCATTGGTGATGTCAATTTCACTCTACGAATTTACGGAAACCTAACCGTATCCCTAAATGGGTTTTCGCTCCAATGGGATTTTCCCATGTATTTCACCAGGACATGTAGATAAGGCAGCCTAAAAAGAAATGAACGCTCCTAACCATTGCCATGCTCTCCAAATCCATTGGTGATGTCCTTCTCGCTCTACGAATTTACGGAATCCTAACCCTAACCCTAAGTGGGTTTTCCCGGCAATGGATTTTTCCCATGCATTTCACTAGGAAATGTAGATAAGGCAGGTTAAAATGTAATGCATGCCCCTAACAATTGCCATGCGATGCGAATCCATTGGTGATGTCCATTTCGCTCTATGAATTTATGGAAAACCAACCCTAACCCTAATTCAGTTTTCCCGCCAATGGGATTTTCCCACGTATTTCACCAGAAAATGTAGATAAGGCAGGCTAAAAAGAATTGAACTCTCCTAACCGTTGCCACGTGCTCCGTATCCATTGGTGATGTCCATCTCGCTCTACAAATTTACAAAAAGCTAACCCTAACCCTAAGTGGGTTTTCCCGCCAATGGTATTTTCCTATGCATTTCACCAGGAAATTTAGATAAGGCAGGCTAAAATGTAATGCATGCTCCTAACAATTGCCATGCGCTGCGAATCCATTCGTGATGTCCACTTCGCTGGAAACCTAACCCTAACCCTAAGTGGGTTTTCCCACCAATCGTATTTTCCCATGTATTTCACCAGGAAATGTAGATATGTCAGGCTAAAACGAAATGAACGCTCCTAACCATTGCCATGCTCTCCAAATCCATTGGTGATGTCCATTTAACTCTACGAATTTATGGAAACCTAACCCTAACCCTAAGTGGGTTTTGCCGTTAATGGATTTTTCCCATGTATTTCACAAGGACATGTAGATAAGGCAGGTGAAAAAGAAATGCATTCTCCTAACCATTGCCATGTGCTCCGAATCCATTGGTGATGTCCATTTCGCTCTACAAATTTAGAGAAACCTAACCCTAACCCTATGTGTGTTTGCCCGGCAATGGATTTTTCCCACGCATTTCACTAGGAAATGTAGATAAGGCAGGCTAAAATGTAATGCATGCTCCTAACAATTGCCATGCGCTGCGAATCCATTGGTGATGTCCACTTCGCTCTATGAATTTATGGAAAACCAACCCTAACCCTAAGTGGGTTTTCACGCCAATGGGATTTTCCCATGTATTTCACTGGAAAATGTAGATGAGGCAGGCTAAAAGGAATTGAACTCTCCTAACCATTGCCACGTGCTCCGAATCCATCGGTGATGTCCATCTCGCCCTACAAATTTACAGAAACCTAACCATAACCCTAAATGGGTTTTCCCTGCCATGGGATTTTCCTATGCATTTCACCAGGAAATTTAGATAAGGCAGGCTAAAATGTAATGCATGCTCCTAACCATTGCCATGCGCTGCGAATCCATTGGTGATGTCCACTTCGCTTTATGAATTTATGGAAAATTAACCCTAACCCTAAGTGTGTTTTCCCGCCAATGGTATTTCCCCATGTATTTCAACAAGAAATGTAGATAAGGCAGGCTAAAAATTAATTAACGCTCCTAACCATTGCCATTCCCTGTGAATCCATTGGTGATGTCCATTTCACGCAATGAATTTATGGAAATGAAACCTAACCCTAAGTGTGTTTTCCCGGCAACGGATTTTTCCCATGTATTTCACCAGGAAATTTAGATAAGGCAGGCTAAAAAGTAATGCACACCCCTAACCATTGCCATTCCGTGTGAATTCATTGGTGATGTCCATTTCGCACAATGAATTTATGGAAACCAAATTGTAACCCTAAGTGGGTTTTCCCACCAATGGGATTTTCCCATGTATTTCACTAGGAAATGTAGATAAGGCAGGCTAAAAAGAAATGCATGCTCCTAACCATTGCCATGTGCTCCGAATCCATTGGTGATGTCCATTTCGCTCTACGAATTTACGGAAACCTAACCCTAACCCTAAGTGGGTTTTCCCGCGAATGGGATTTTCCTATGCATTTCACCAGGAAATTTAGATAAGGCAGGCTAAAATGTAATGCATGCTCCTAACCATTGCCATGTGCTCTGAATCCATTGGTGATGTCCATTTCACTCAACGAATTTACGGAAACCTAACCCTAACCCTAAGTGGGTTTTCCCGCCAATGGGATTTTCCCCTGCATTTCACTAGGACATGTAGATAAGGCAGGCTAAAAAGAAGTGCATGCTCCTAATCATTGTTATGTGCTCCGAATCCATTGGTGATGTCCATTTCGCTCTTTGAATTTACGGAAACCTATCCCTAATCCTAAGTGGGTTTTCCCGGCAATGGATTTTTCCCATGTATTTCAGAATGACATGTAGATAAGGCAGGTGAAAAAGAAATGCATTCTCCTAACCATTGCCATGTGCTCCGAATCCATTGGTGATGTCCATTTCGCTCTACAAATTTACAGAAACCTAACCCTAACCCTAAATGGGTTTTCCCTCCAATGGGATTTTCCCATGTATTTCACCAGGAAATGTACATAAGGTAGGCTAAAATGTAATGCACGCTCCTAACAATTTCCATGCACTGCGAATCCATTGGTGATGTCCATTTCGCTTTATGAATTTATGGAAAACCAACCCTAACCCTAAGTGGGTTTTCCCGGCAATGGATTTTTCCCATGTATTTCAGAATGACATGTAGATAAGGCAGGTGAAAAAGAAATGCATTCTCCTAACCATTGCCATGTGCTCCGAATCCATTGGTGATGTCCATTTCACTCTACAAATTTACAGAAACCTAACCCTAACTCTAAATGGGTTTTCCCTGCAATGGGATTTGCCCATGTATTTCACCAGGACATGTACATAAGGCAGCCTAAAAAGAAATGAACGCTCCTAACCATTGCCATGCACTCGAAATCCATTGGTGATGTCCATTTCGCTCTACGAATTTACGGAAACCTAACCCTAACCCTAAGTGGATTTTCCCGTGAATGGGATTTTCCTATGCATTTCACTAGGAAATTTAGATAAGGCAGACTAAAATGTAATGCATGCTCCTAACAATTGCCATGCGCTGCGAATACATTCGTGATGTCCACTTCGCTCTACGAATTTATGGAAACCTAACCCTAACCCTAAGGTGGTTTTCCCGCCAATGGTATTTTCCCATGTATTTCACCAGGACATGTACATAAGGCAGGCTAAAAAGAAATGAACGCTCCTAACCATTGCCATGAACTCCAAATCCATTGGTGATGTCCATTTCGCTCTACAAATGTACGGAAACCTAACCCTAACCCTAAGTCGGTTTTCCCGGCAATGGATTTTTCCCATGCATTTCATAAGGAAATGTAGATAAGGCAGGGTAAAAAGAAATGAACGCTCCTATCCATTACCATGCTTTCCAAATCCATTGGTGATGTCCATTTCGCTCTACGAATTTATGGAAACCTAACCTAACCCTAAGTGTTTTTTGCCGGCAATGGATTTTTCCCATGTATTTCACAAGGACATGTAGATAAGGCAGGTGAAAAAGAAATGAATGCTCCTAACCATTGCCATGTGCTTTGAATCCATTGGTGATGTCCATTTCGCTCTACAAATTTACAGAAACCTAACCCTAACCCTAAATGGGTTTTCCCTCCAATGGGATTTTCCCATGTATTTCACCAGGAAATGTACATAAGGTAGGCTAAAATGTAATGCATGCTCCTAACAATTTCCATGCACTGCGAATCCATTGGTGATGTCCATTTCGCTTTATGAATTTATGGAAAACCAACCCTAACCCTAAGTGGGTTTTCCCGCCAATGGGATTTTCCCATGCATTTCACTGGAAAATGTAGATGAGGCAGGCTAAAAGGAATTGAACTCTCCTAACCATTGCCATGCACTCCAAATCCATTGGTGATGTCCATTTCGTTCTACGAATTTACGGAAACCTAACCCTAACCCTAAGTGGGTTTTCCCGTCAATGGTATTTTCCCATGTATTTCACCAGGAAACGTAGATAATACAGGCTAAAAAGAAATGCCCGCTCCTAAACATTGCCACGGTCTCCGAATCCATTGGTGATATCCATTTCACTCTACGAATTTACGGAAACCTAACCTAACCCTAAGTGGTTTTTGCCGGCAATGGATTTTTCCCATGTATTTCACAAGGACATGTAGATAAGGCAGGTGAAAAAGAAATGAATGCTCCTAACCATTGCCATGTGCTCTGAATACATTGGTGATGTTCATTTCACTCTACAGATTTACAGAAACCTAACCCTAACCCTAAATGGGTTTTCCCTCCAATGGGATTTTTCCATGTATTTCACCAGGACATGTACATAAGGCAGGCTAAAAAGAAATGCATGCTCCTAACCATTGCCATGCACTCCAAATCCATTGGTGATGTCCATTTCGCTCTACGAATTTACGGAAATCTAACCCTAACCCTAAGTGGGTTTTCCCACGAATGGGATTTTCCTATGCATTTCACCAGGAAATTTAGATAAGGCAGGCTAAAATGTAATGCATGCTCCTAACAATTGCCATGCGCTGCGAATCCATTCGTGATGTCCACTTCGCTGGAAACCTAACCCTAACCCTAAGTGGGTTTTCCCACCAATCGTATTTTCCCATGTATTTCACCAAGAAATGTAGATAAGTCAGGCTAAAAAGAAATGAACGCTCGTAACCATTGCCATGCTCTCCAAATCCATTGGTGATGTCCATTTAACTCTACGAATTTATGGAAACCTAACCCTACGTGGGTTTTGCCGTTAATGGATTTTTCCCATGTATTTCACAAGGACATGTAGATAAGGCAGGTGAAAAAGAAATGCATTCTCCTAACCATTGCCATGTGCTCCGAATCCATTGGTGATGTCCATTTCGCTCTACAAATTTACAGAAACCTAACCCTAACCCTATGTGTGTTTGCCCGGCAATGGATTTTTCCCATGCATTTCACTAGGAAATGTAGATAAGGCAGGCTAAAATGTAATGCATGCTCCTAACAATTGCCATGCGCTGCGAATCCATTGGTGATGTCCACTTCGCTCTATGAATTTATGGAAAACCAACCCTAACCCTAAGTGGGTTTTCCCGCCAATGGGATTTTCCCATGTATTTCACTGGAAAATGTAGATGAAGCAGGCTAAAAGGAATTGAACTCTCCTAACCATTGCCACGTGCTCCGAATCCATTGGTGATGTCCATCTCGCCCTACAAATTTACAGAAACCTAACCATAACCCTAAATGGGTTTTCCCTGCCATGGGATTTTCCTATGCATTTCACCAGGAAATTTAGATAAGGCAGGCTAAAATGTAATGCATGCTCCTAACCATTGCCAAGCGCTGCGAATCCATTGGTGATGTCCACTTCGCTCTATGAATTTATGGAAAATTAACCCTAACCCTAAGTGTGTTTTCCCGCCAATGGTATTTCCCCATGTATTTCAACAAGAAATGTAGATAAGGCAGGCTAAAAATTAATTAACGCTCCTAACCATTGCCATTCCCTGTGAATCCATTGGTGATGTCCATTTCACGCAATGAATTTATGGAAATAAAACCTAACCCTAAGTGTGTTTTCCCGGCAACGGATTTTTCCCATGTATTTCACCAGGAAATTTAGATAAGGCAGGCTAAAAAGTAATGCACACCCCTAACCATTGCCATTCCGTGTGAATTCATTGGTGATGTCCATTTCGCACAATGAATTTATGGAAACCAAATTGTAACCCTAAGTGGGTTTTCCCGCCAATGGGATTTTCCCATGTATTTCACTAGGAAATGTAGATAAGGCAGGCTAAAAAGAAATGCATGCTCCTAACCATTGCCATGTGCTCCGAATCCATTGGTGATGTCCATTTCGCTCTACGAATTTACGGAAACCTAACCCTAACCCTAAGTGGGTTTTCCCGCGAATGGGATTTTCCTATGCATTTCACCAGGAAATTTAGATAAGGCAGGCTAAAATGTAATGCATGCTCCTAACAATTGCCATGCGCTGCGAATCCATTCGTGATGTCCACTTCGCTCTACAAATTTATGGAAACGAAACCTAACCCTAAGTGTATTTTCCCGGCAACGGATTTTTCCCATGTATTTCACCAGGAAATTTAGATAAGGCAGGTGAAAAAGAAATGCATGCTCCTAACCATTGCCATGTGCTCTGAATCCATTGGTGATGTCCATTTCGCACAATGAATTTATGGAAACCAACCCTAACTCTAAGTCGGTTTACCCACCAATGGTATTTTCCCATGTATTTCACCAGGAAATTTAGATAAGTCACTTGAAAAAGAAATGCATGCTCCTAACCATTGCCATGTGCTCTGAATCCATTGGTGATGTCCATTTCACTCAACGAATTTACGGAAACCTAACCATAACCCTAAGTGGGTTTTCCCGCCAATGGGATTTTCCCCTGCATTTCACTAGGAAATGTAGATAAGGCAGGCTAAAAAGAAGTGCATGCTCCTAATCATTGTTATGTGCTCCGAACCCATTGGTGATGTCCATTTCGCTCTTTGAATTTACGGAAACCTATCCCTAACCCTAAGTGGGTTTTCCCGGCAATGGATTTTTCCCATGTATTTCAGAATGACATTTAGATAAGGCAGGTGAAAAAGAAATGCATTCTCCTAACCATTGCCATGTGCTCCGAATCCATTGGTGATGTCCATTTCACTCTACAAATTTACAGAAACCTAACCCTAACTCTAAATGGGTTTTCCCTCCAATGGGATTTGCCCATGTATTTCACCAGGACATGTACATAAGGCAGCCTAAAAAGAAATGAACGCTCCTAACCATTGCCATGCACTCCAAATCCATTGGTGATGTCCATTTCGCTCTATGAATTTACGGAAACCTAACCCTAACCCTAAGTGGATTTTCCCGTGAATGGGATTTTCCTATGCATTTCACCAGGAAATTTAGATAAGGCAGACTAAAATGTAATGCATGCTCCTAACAATTGCCATGCGCTGCGAATACATTCGTGATGTCCACTTCGCTCTACGAATTTATGGAAACCTAACCCTAACCCTAAGGTGGTTTTCCCGCCAATGGTATTTTCCCATGTATTTCACCAGGACATGTACATAAGGCAGGCTAAAAAGAAATGAACGCTCCTAACCATTGCCATGAACTCCAAATCCATTGGTGATGTCCATTTCGCTCTACAAATGTACGGAAACCTAATCCTAACCCTAAGTCGGTTTTCCCGGCAATGGATTTTTCCCATGCATTTCATAAGGAAATGTAGATAAGGCAGGGTAAAAAGAAATGAACGCTCCTATCCATTACCATGCTTTCCAAATCCATTGGTGATGTCCATTTCACTCTACGAATTTATGGAAACCTAAACATAACCCTAAGTGGGTTTTCCCGTCAATGGTATTTTCCCATGTATTTCACCAGGAAACGTAGATAAGACAGGCTAAAAAGAAATGCACGCTCCTAAACATTGCCACGTGCTCCGAATCAATTGGTGACGTCCATTTCGCTCTACGAATTTACGGAAACCTAACCCTAACCCTAAATGGGTTTTCCCTCCAATGGGATTTTCCCATGTATTTCACCAGGAAATGTACATAAGGTAGGCTAAAATGTAATGCATGCTCCTAACAATTTCCATGCACTGCGAATCCATTGGTGATGTCCATTTCGCTTTATGAATTTATGGAAACCAAATTGTAACCCTAAGTGGGTTTTCCCGCCAATGGGTTTTTCCCATGCATTTCACTGGAAAATGTAGATGAGGCAGGCTAAAAGGAATTGAACTCTCCTAACCATTGCCATGCACTCCAAATCCATTGGTGATGTCCATTTCGTTCTACGAATTTATGGAAACCTAACCCTAACCCTAAGTGGGTTTTCCCGGCAATGGATTTTTCCCATGCATTTCACTAGGAAATGTAGATAAGGCAGGGTAAAATATAATGCATGCTCCTAACAATTGCCATGCACTGCGAATCAATTGGTGATGTCCATTTCGCTCTATGAATTTATGGAAAACCAACCCAAACCCTAAGTGTGTTTTCCCGCCGATGAGATTTTCCCATGCATTTCACTAGGAAATGTAGATAAGGTAGGCTAAAAAGAAATGCATGCTCCTAACCATTGCCATGTGCTCCGAATCCATTGGTGATGTCCATTTCGCTTTATGAATTTATGGAAAACCAACCCTAACCCTAAGTGGGTTTTCCCGCGAATGGGATTTTCCCATGTATTTCACTGGAAAATGTAGATGAGGCAGGCTAAAAGGAATTGAACTCTCCTAACCATTGCCATGCACTCCAAATCCATTGGTGATGTCCATTTCGTTCTACGAATTTACGGAAACCTAACCCTAACCCTAAGTGTGTTTTCCCGGCAATGGATTTTTCCCATGCATTTCACTAGGAAGGGTCGATAAGGCAGGGTAAAATATAATGCATGCTCCTAACAATTGCCATGCGCTGTGAATCCATTGGTGATGTCCATTTCGCTCTATGAATTTATGGAAAACCAACCCAAACCCTAAATGGGTTTTCCCGCCGATGGGATTTTCCCATGCATTTCACTAGGAAATTTAGATAAGATAGGCTAAAAAGAAACGCATGCTCCTAACCATTGCCATGTGCTCCGAATCCATTGGTGATGTCCATTTCGCTCTACGAATTTACGGAAACCTAACCCTAGCCCTAAGTGGATTTTCCCGCGAATGGGATTTTCCTATGTATTTCACCAGGAAATTTAGATAAGGCAGGCTGAAATGTAATGCATGCTCTTAACAATTGCCATGCGCTGCGAATCCATTCGAGATGTCCACTTCGCTCTATGAATTTATGGAAACCTAACCCTAACCCTAAGTGTGTTTTCCCGCCAATGGTATTTTCCCATGTATTTCACCAGGAAATGTAGATAAGCAGGCTAAAAAGAAATGAATGCTCCCAACCATTGCCATGCTCTCCAAATCCATTGGTGATGTCCATTTCACTCTACGAATTTATGGAAACCTAACTCTAACCCTAAGTGGGTTTTCCCGGCAATGGATTTTTCCCATGTATTTCACAACGAAATTTAGATAAGGCAGGTGAAAAAGAAATGCATGCTCCTAACCATTGCCATGTGCTCCGAATCCATTGGTGATGTCCATTTCGCTCTACAAATTTACGGAAACCTAACCCTAACCCTAAGTGGGTTTTCCTGCCAATGGGATTTTCCCATGTATTTCACCAGGAAATTTAAATAAGGCATGCTAAAAAGAAATGCACACTCCTAAACATTGCCATGCGCTCCAAATATATTGGTGATATTCATTTCGCTCTACGAATTTACGGAAACCTAACTCTAACCCTAAGTGGGTTTTTTCGCCAATAGGATTTTCCCATGTATTTCAATGTACATAAGGCTGGATTGGAAAGTGTGCACCCTACTAAACATACCAATGCACTTCATATCCATTGCTAATGTACATTATTCTCTATGAATTCAAGGAGACCTATCCATAACCCCAAGTTAGGTTATCCCACCAGTTTGATATTCCAATGTATTTGTTTTGATTTTGTGCCAGCCTGTGCTCACCACAGCTGAGTCTGAGGAATCTGAGGAGGAGGTGGATGAGGTATTTGAAGGGCCATCGGGGTAGAGGGAGGCTCGGATGAATTACAAGACTCACGGTTTGATGCAGAGCCTGGGCCCTCCAGTCGTGTTCCTGATGAAGCTCAGCTGTGTGAGGAGAAGGAGTCAGACTTAGAAGAGTCACACCTGATGGACTTGCTAATTGTTGCTCACACAGGTCGTCATTTAGCAAGAGACAATCAGCAGCAATCAATACGACGCCTCCAGAGTAAAAGGAGAAGGCGATGAGAGGCAACGCCTTGGGATTGCTGAATAAAGGGAGGAGGTGTGGGCGGTGCTGGTTGCTGAAGGCAACCGTTTGCAAAGTGCTTCTTGGAATCCTAGTCTGTTTGTTTTGCTTGTGACTTCTCTTCTGTTTGCATCGCGTTTCCTGTGGACTATTTCATTCCTTTGGACTTGAGTTTTTCTGTTTGTGTTTTGGACTATTTGAAGGTTTGTCACCCATATTAAAAGAGGTTTCTTTTGCTGTAAAGTCTCCAGCCTATTGCATCAGCAGGGGTTTGGTCGGCAATAGGCTGGGATAGACCAGTATTTCACCAGTAAATGGAGTTAATGCAGGATTGGAAAGTTTGCACAAACTTCAACATACCAAAGCGCTCTGAATGCATTTGTAGTATCCATTTCACTTTACAAATTCAATGAGACCTAACCCTAAGCCTACGTGATTTTTCCCAGAAAGGGGATTTTCCCATGTATTTCACAAGGAAACATAGATAAGGAAGGCATAAAAAAATACATTCTACTAACCATTCCCGTGGCCTCCGAATCTGTTGAAGGTGTCCATTTTGCTCTACAAATTCAAGGAGAGGTAACCCTAACTGTAAGTGGGTTTTCCCGCCAATGGGATTTTTCCATGTATTTCACCAGGAAATGTAGATAAGGCAGGCTAAAAAGTAATGCACGTTCATAACCATTGCCATACACTCCGAATACATTGGTGATGTCCATTTCACTCTACGAATTTATGGAAACACCAACTATAACCCTAAGTGGGTTTTCCTGGCAATGGATTTTTCCCATGTATTTCACCAGGAAATGTAGATAAGGTAGGATAAAAAGTAATGAATGCTCCTAACAATTGCCATGCGTTGCGAATCCATTGGTGATGTCCAGTTCGCTCTACGAATTTATAGAAACCTAACCCTAAACCTAAATGGGTTTTCCCTCCAATGGGAGTTTCCCATGTATTTCATCAGGACATGTAGATAAGGCAGGCGAAAAAGAAATGCACTCTCCTAACCATTGCCATGCGCTCCGAATCCATTGGTGATGTCCATTTCACTGTATGAATCCACAGAAATCTAAGACTACATGAGTTTTCCTGTCAAAGGGATTTTCCCATGTATTTCGCCAGGAAACACAGATAAGGCAATCTAAAGAGAAATGCGTGTTCCTAACTATTGGCATGCACTCCAAATCCATTGGTGGTGTCTATTTCGTTGTATGAATTCAAGTTGACATAACCCTAACCCTAAGTGGATTTTCCTGCCAATGGGATTTTCCCATGTATTTCACCAGAAAACGTAGATAAGGTAGGCTAAAATGGAATACATGTTCCTGACCATTGCCATGAACTCTGAATCCATTGATAGTGTCCCTTTCGCTCTATGTATTCAAGGAGACATAAGCCTAACCCTAAGTGGGGTTTTCCCATGTATTTCACCAGGACATGTAGATATGGTAGGCTTGGAAATTGTGCGCCCTCCTAAAACACTCCTCTGCTCGGCATCCATTGATAGTGTCCAGTTCCCTGTATGAATTCACGGAGACCTAACCCTAACCCTAAGTGGGTTTTCCCACCAATGGGATTTTCCCATGTATTTCACCAGGAAACATAGATAAGGCAGGCATAAAAGAATTGCACTGTCCTAACCATTCCATTCGGCTCCGAATCCATTGGTGGTGTCCATTTCCTTGTACAAATTCATGGAGACCTAACCATAACTCTAAGTGGGTTTTCCCGCCAATGGGAATTTCCCATGTATTTCATGAGGAAATGTAAATAAGGCAGGCATAAAAGAAATGTACTCTCCTAACCATTGCAAGGTTCTCAGAATCCGTTGGTGATGTTCATTTGGATCTATGAATTTAAGGAAACCTAACCCTAACCCTAAATGGGTTTTGCTACCAATGGGATTATTCCATGTATTTCACCAGGAGCAGCTTCATTCTGCAGCTACATTCCGGCCTGTAGTTTGTGGTTAGGCCTTTCCGGAAGGCCACTGCATCTGAGTAGTGAGCTATGGATTCAATCCATAGCTCTGTTCTCAGCTGCAGAGGTCTTGCAGAACTGAGCTATGGATTGAATCGGCTGCAGTGGAGTTCTGGAAAGGCCTATGACTGAGAAATGGCTGCAGAGAACACTGCAGAAGAAGTGGGCTAGCAAGGAGATGCCTGGCTGCTAGGTAAGTCAGTTCAGGGCACGTGGGGCAGCTCCACCCCGCACACCCACCCTAGCTTGATTTTTAGGTATGTGCCTCGCCCCGAAACTAGGGCTTATTTTGGGGGCAGGGCTTATATTAGGCTTGCCCCCAAAATCAAGGTAGGGATTTTTTTCTGGAGTAGGCCTTACTTTTGGAGAAACATGGTATGTTCTTTGCAAACAAATGTAACAATTTGTTACATACAATAGCTGATACCATTAAACTTTTGCTTATTGGGATGGGGAATCAGGTTTTCTCCTCCAAGGCCAGATTTCTATCTGCATTCAAAGTAGAAAAATGGAAAATGTCTATAGGTCCTGGGATGTTTTCTAAAGGACCACGGGGATCCAGTTTTAAGTTTGTAATTTTTTCAAGTCATTGTACTATAATATCCATCACAATTGAGATTTCATTAAAAGCTCTGCTGAAAGCATGGACATTTGCAGGGTTTTTTTTCAGAGAGTAGGCAAAGCTGTAGTCAGAGATGTGATAGTCTTTTGTGTAGGTAGTATTCATTGCTACAACACACTATAACTCACAAGAAAAAGAACAAAACACTAAAATAATCATAACACAAATACAGACATCCTTTAAAAACCATGTAAAAGTGCTTTAAAATATAACAGAAGAAAGAAACAAAAAAATTTATTATAAGAATTAACAGTCACATTTCTGTATATATTTGTCTAGTATAAATATTATTCAGGTGTATTTATATTTATTTTCAGTATACTTATAGAACTAAAATTGTTGTGGGGGGAGTGTTAGAGTGTGCTAAAGGCAGTGCTCTTCAGAATTTGGAAGTTGTGTAGTGTAAGTATTTTAGTGGTTTTTTAAAAAAGGGAGCTTGAATGCTACATTTTTACACGGAGCACACTGATCCTTTGGACTTCCAGGTCTTTGATATGTTGTTCAAATGCACTGAATGTATTTAAAATCCATCATTAGGAATTTGTGCAACCATCATGAGGAACTAACTGATATGCTAGCCATTTCTGAGAATTTGGCCAATATTTTAAAATGTATTACCTGAATATCATTGGAAATCCAGAATCTTTGAGAGGATCTAAGATTTTTTTCCCCAACAATCTGGATGCCATTCAGTTATATTAATTTTTTTGTGCAGCATTCTTAGCAATGGCTAAAATGCATACATTTCATTTTTTTAAATCAATTACTACAATTGTTTTAAAACTAATCAGTTTGAATTTGTCACAGTAAACCATGAATCTGTACTGCATAGGGTATACAGATGAAAGAAGAGAAGCATTCATCTTCTAAATAGCACTGAGCTTTTGCAATCTGAGGAACATTCAGATAAGAATGGGTGAAAAAAATATGCTCTAAAAATGTATAGTCTGGGATCAGAGATTGCAGCATTCTGTCATTGCAAGCTAAGGTCCCAGAGTGCTAAAGTTATTACCAACTCTTACCATATATTGCAATCAGGCAAAGCAACGATCATTTTGCTTTAGTCTCGACTCTTGTAGTGTCCTGGGAGAGATGAAACCAGGTTATTCAGTCACAATATTAATGCCAGCAAGTAAGAACTTAATAATATTTCTACTTGAAGAAAAATGATATGTGGCAATTTTGAGATCTAATTTCTTGTAAGGCTCTTTTGCTGTTGTGGCTGTGTGCACAGTTTTTGTCACTAGCCTAGGAGAAAGATAATTCCTCCCTACTTTTATACTTTAGTTCTGTTGTAATTATCCCATAGCAGTGCTGTGCAAGGCCCATATGTGCATGTTTTTGTATTTCATGTCGCAACCCATATCAGCAGGGCTAGAGATCACTTGAGAAGGGGGTTTCTGGAGCTTGAAAAGTAAGCAAAAGTTTCCTCAAAAAATCTGAAGACTTCAGCCGTTTTTGCCCCTTAAATTCCCAATACTCTTAAAAAATATTTTTAAAAGTTGCCCTCAGAAGGCCCATTCTGAGAGAGCAGGATGGTAGGCCATCCATACCCTCTCAAATATATCCTCATCTGAGATATATGTTTGCACCTATACCCTACAGCAGGGCTTTTCAACCTTTTCACCCATTGTACCACTTTTAGGATATGGCAATATCTGAGTACTACCAGTCGCCTAGCAAGGTGTCAAAAACTTGACCCAAAAAAAAAAAACCCCAAAGGAAAAAAGTGATAAAGTACAGGTAGTCCTTGACTTACAACAGTTCGCTTAGTGACTGTTCGAAGTTACAATGGCACTGAAAAAGTGTCCCCCAAGGCACAACCGAGCAAGACACCTGCCTGCCCGCCTGGCATCACTCTCATTCCCCTCCCCCACTACTTTTCTAGGATGGTCGCGTACCACCTGCTAGGTGCCAATGTACCACCCGTACCACTGGTTGAAAAGCCCTGCCCTACAGCATATATGGTGTTTTCTGCAGAAAAGGCCTAACCATTCAGGGCTGGTAAAGCCAGGCACTCTCTTTAAGACAGCACTTTTTCCTTACTTTCCTTTAAAAAATATTTTTCCAGAAACCGGAGACTTGAAACTATGCACACCTTATGTTACACTACTCAGGTTATATACAAATTGTTCGGAAGCAGGATTTTTTTTTATTAAAAAGATGATCATGTGATTCACAAACTGACAGACTGTTCCATAAGGTAGAAAACAGCAAATTAAATCAAGTTTTTCCATTAAATATTAGCTTTGAAGAACATTTGATTCAATCATTAGAAGTTGCTGAATCAATATAAATAATCTGAATAATCTTCCAGCAGCAGTACGTAGATTTTGTTTATATAAGAATGAATATTGATGTCGCCATTGGAGAAAAAATTCATTTCACACCTCTAAATCTTCTGTGTGAAGGAAGAAAGTAATGATCACCATAAAAATAGGTTGGATCAGCTTAATAGTTGACTTCTAAGGAAAGGCAACTGTTTATATCAGATCAGCAATCCTCAAAATAGAGCACACCAAGTCTTGGGACTACAATATCAGTTAACCATTCCTAGTAGGGCGGAAGGGCACTGTAGTCCAATCAAACTGGGGAAGCATGTACTAAACCTTTTTTTTTCTTTTTTAAAAAGCCAAAGATGGCTCTTCAGAGGATTAACTGCAGGTTTCTCTGGACTGATCAATCACAGGATAATTGCTAGAAAAATTAGCCAAGAAATTAAGAAACGTTTCCCAACCTAATGTTTTTCAGCTATGCTGTATTACAAATCCTATCATCTAAATCTAGCAGAGACATATACTCCAATGTAAGTGAAAGGTACAAGCATGAGGAAAGTTGCATCAACAGAAGCAATCCTTTCTCCTTCTTGAATTTGCCTCTACACTAAGCAATATCTTACCAGGAATCTTTTAAGCAACCAGCCATTACTACCATCATCTACTATTCTCTTCTTTGCTTCAGATCATAGAGCTAAAACAGGAATCCTATAATGCTTCGTTCACATGAAATGACTTTTCATTTATGGACCGTTCAACACCACAGAAGCCTGGGTTGATAAGTTGGCTTTAATCCATATGACATTTTAAATACACCATGGTAAATCTGCATGTAGCCAAGCAACCTAAAAGTAGACCCCCATCCCCATCATCTCATTTAAAAAAAAATTGTTAAATGATTTGGCTCAAACCAGCATATCTGCCAGTTCTTCAGTCAGCCCTTCCAAGACTTGTGATCTACCTACAGAAATGCATTGGACTTACAATTAAGATTGCTCAGGGAACAGCAGGACAAAGTAGTTCCATTTTTAGGTGTTGCTAATTTTCCAGATTGTGATTACAGGATGTTTTTTTTTATGAAGAATTAAAGCCTCAGCAAACTTAAAGATAAATGCTATGGAGACATACAACTCACTGACTACCCTCCTGCTGTAGGAGACAGCACCGTAATCATCCATTTTATTCCGCGATGTGCAACGGTTAGTTTCAGAGTCCCTGGAAAATTCCCCTATTCTTCTATTACCACTCTTTTTTTTTTATTTGAAAATTTTTATTTTTTAAAACATACAATCATTTATAAAAATACAATAAAATTTTAAAATAGAGAAACCCCCCCCCTTACCCTCCCTCCCACCCCCACCCCCCCCTCCCTTCACTTCCCAGAGCAGAATACAGGGTTAAAAAAAAAGAAAATTATAATAATTAAGAAAAAAGAAAAAAAAAGAGAGAAAGAGAAAAAAAATATCATAATTAACCTTTAACTCCATAACCTATAAAACAATTCTCTATAATATTTGATATTCATTCATAAAATAAATAAAACTTTTTAATTCCATACTTTTTCTGAATATAATCTATCCACCTTTCCCATACAGTAATATATCTTTCTTGTGTATGATCCTTTAAATAAGCAGAAATTTTTGCCATTTCTGCAAAACTAGATACTTTAAATATCCATTCTTCTAAAGTAGGCAAAGAATCTTTCTTCCAATATAAACCTACTAGTAACCTTGCTGCAGTTAATAAATTTAACATCAAAGTAGTTTCTTTTTCATTTAAGTCAACAAAAATACCAAGTAAAAATAGTTGAGGAGTAAACTTTATCTTTTTTCTGAAAATCTTTTGAATGTTCCACCAAATCATAATCCAAAAAGCCTTTACTTTTTTACAATTCCACCAAATATGAAAGTATGTCGCATCATTATTGCCACATCTCCAACATTTGGGCTGTATGTTAGAATACATACAAGATAATTTTTTAGGATCTAAGTGCCATCTATAAAACATTTTATAAAAATTTTCTCTCAAATTTTGAGCTTGTGTAAATTTAACATTTCTTATCCAAATTGTCTCCCATAAATCCAATGAGATCGGCTCCTGTATATTCTGAGCCCATTTAATCATACAGTCTTTAACCAATTCTGTTTCCGAATCTAACTCTAATAAAACATTATATATTCTTTTTATATGAGCCGGACCTTGGTTTTTAATCTGAATAACCAATTGTCTATCTTCTAGTGTTATTCCCTCTTTCTTGTCTACAGTCCATCTATCCATTATTTGTAAATATTGAAACCATGACTGTAGAATATTTTGCTGCCTTAATACATCTAGGGATTTCAAATGCCAATTCGAACCAGAACAAATTAACAATTCTTTGTATGAGATTTTATCAAAATTTGTCCCCTTAGAGGTTCCCTCAATTGCATGTCTGGGAATCCCCCAGATAGGTATTTTATAATTTAATCTATAATAATACTTCTTCCAAACACAAAGTAAGGCATTCTTCAAAATATGTGATTTAAAAGTCCGATCAACTTTCTTATTAAAAATTAAATATGCATGCCAACCGTATATTAAATCCCAACCTTCCAAAAAAAGAATATCCATATTTGTTAAATTAAGCCAATCACTTAACCAAGTTAAGGGCGGCTGCATCATAATATAATTTCAAATTAGGTGCCTTAAATCCCCCTCTTTCTCGAGCATCCTGTAATATCTTAAATTTAACCCTTGGTTTCTTCCCGGCCCATATAAAATTATTGATACCCTTTTGCCATTCCTCCAAATTTGCCTCTTTTTTAAGAATAGGTATCATC
Organism: Crotalus adamanteus; assembly: GCA_039797435.1. NCBI lineage: Eukaryota > Metazoa > Chordata > Lepidosauria > Squamata > Viperidae > Crotalus > Crotalus adamanteus. Next base: position 97,737,389 of record CM077919.1, read on the forward strand.
TGAAACAAAAAAAGAAACTTTGGTAGAACATTCATTTTTACAGCTGAAATTCTCCCCAACAATGACAATTGCAATTTTTTCCAATCTCTTAAATCCTTTTGGACTTTTGCCCATAGTGGTTCGTAATTGTTCTTATACAATTTTCCATTTGAAGCAGTTAAATATACTCCCAAGTATTTAACCTTTTTTACCATCTGAAAACCTGTGGCTTTAATCAAACTTTCCCTTTCTTTAACTGACATATTCTTAGATAATATCTTAGTGTTATAATTATTAACTTTAAAACCAGAAACATTCCCATACTGTGTTATAAGTTCTAATAAACCATCAATCGCCTGATTCGGCTGTTCCAAAATTAAAACCAAATCATCCGCAAATGCCCGCAATTTATACTCATTCTTCCTTATCTTTACACCCTTAATTAACTTCGATTCCTGAATCTGAGTCAATAAAATTTCCAATGTTAAAACAAATAACAATGGGGATAATGGACATCCTTGTCTTGTCCCTTTTTGAATATTAAAATTCTCAGTCAATCCCCCATTTACAACAATTTGTGCAGATTGCTGCTGATATATAGCTTTAAGTGCATGTAAAAAATTATCCCCCAAATTCATTTTCTCTTCCAAAGAAAATAAAAATTGCCAGTCCAATTGATCAAAAGCTTTTTCAGCGTCCAAAAAGATAAAAGCCACAGGAATCTGATTATTCTTATCCAAGTACTCAATTAAGTTAATAATTTGTCTAACATGTTTCATATATCTCCCTGTTATAAATCCTGCTTGATCACTATGAATCAAGTCTTTCATAACCTGCATTAATCTATTTGCCAAAATTTTTGTAAAGATCTTATAATCAACATTCAATAATGAAATTGGCCTATAATTCTTAGGCTCTGTAAGATCCTGATCTTCCTTCGGAATCAGTGATATAAAGGCTCTTTTCCAAGAAGGAGGAACTTGCATACCCAACAAAATACTATTAAAGAGTTCCTTTAATGGCTCTATCATTTCTTCAGATAAGATCTTATAATACCTAGAAGTCAGTCCATCTGTTCCAGGAGACTTTCCAACCTTTAACTGCTTAATAGCTAAACCAATTTCCTCCACAGTAATTAAACTATTCATCCCATTTTGTTGTTCCTCTGAAAGTCTAGGAAAATGTACTGATTGTAAATATTTATCTATATCCAAACCCCTTATATTATCACTTGAATATAATTTTGTGTAAAAGTCCAAAAAGCTTTTTCTAATCAAATCTTGCTGAAAAACCTCAGTACCTTTATATTTTACTTTCTCTATAATTCTAGCTTTCTGTTTCTTTCGTAACTGATAAGCCAACCACCTCCCAGGCTTATTCGCATTGCAAAAAGTATTATGTCTCATGTACGACAGATTGGTAGCCACCTGATCTGCCATCAACATGTTAAATTGTTCCTTAAGCATCTTTATAGATACCTTTAAATTATTATCAGTAGGGCTGAGAACCAACTCTTGTTCTTTTGATTTGATCTCTTCTTCTATTTCTCTACGTCTTTGTGACCCTTTTTCCCTAAAAACTTTGTTCAATTGAATCAAAATTCCCCTCATATATGTTTTACTAGCGTCCCACACCATAGACATCGATGTTCCCTTATTCATATTTATAGTAAAAAAGTCCTTTAAATGTTCTTTACACTTTTGTACGAACTCCTCCCGATTAAATAAGTTCTCATTCAATCTCCAGGATCTTCTATTCCCATCTTCCGAATATAACTCCATCCACACAGGACTATGGTCTGACAATGTTCTGGGAAAAATTTTCACCTTCCTCACTCTAGGGAGGAAGTCACTAGTAATAAAAAAAAAATCAATCCTTGAAAATGACTGGTGTCTATCAGAATAAAAAGTAAAGTCTCTATCACTTGTGTTCCTTTCTCGCCAAATATCAATAAGCTCCAGTTCTTCCTTCAAATCAAAGAAAGTCATAGGTAGTTTAATTTGAATAAAAGTTTTAGAGGAACTTCTTTTGTCTATAGTTGGGTCAAAAACCCCATTCCAGTCACCCATCAAAATTACCGATTTATAATCCAACTGAGATATCTTGCCATGCAGCAACTTGTAAAATTGTTTCTGTTGTTGATTGGGAGCATATAGTCCAACAATAAGAATCTTTCGGCCTTGTAATAATAAGATAATAAAAGATCTTCGACAGCAGATCTGCAGGCCATGCTCCAGAGGCTCCAGGCCGGTGGAGATGGTCAGGTTCCTGACCTGGAATGTTAATGGCTTAAACGTGCCACAGAAACGAAGAAAGATTTTCCATTATTTGAAACAACATAATAATGATTTGATATGTTTGCAGGAGACTCATATAACTTTAAAGGATTCTAAATTCTTGATGAATTCCCGTCTGGGCACACATTTTACTGCTCCAGCCCCTGGGAAAAAAGGGGGAGTGGTAATTTATGTGAAGAAAACTTTTTCAGCTAAACTAATTGAGGCTGATTCTGAAGGAAGATATCTTTTTGTGGAATTATTATTATTACCACTCTTTTTACAAGGAGCATACCTAAAATAACTGTCCCAGAGAACCAGGCTTTGGAAAGCTGGTTATCCTTAAGTCTTACATATGAGTTAATGCAACTTTAGAAAAATGGATAAACACTCATTTTTACCAGGAACCTTCTAGGGACAATCGTAAAATATTAGTTGTGATGCACCAATGGAGATGTATGCACATACACTGACACATAATGGAATAGCTAAAAAACCAGAGAAGGGGAAGGTTGTTTTACAACTTTTAATTGCTCGTTGTGTGCAATGAGGGCAATTTTAAAAAATCAATAAATGTAATAAATGGCTTTTAATAAAAAAAATTCTATCTGATTGCAGGAAACTCAGTACAACTCAAAATGAAAAATTCTGTGGAACATACTTGAGCTTGTTCTTATTCTTCAATTACTTTTATTTTTCCTAAATGCTTCCAACATCAATAGTCAATTTTGAGGCTTTTAAAAATAAACTCTGGGAGGGCTCTCCTGTCTCTCATCAGCTCAGGAGACTTGAGTTTTAGCATTTTGTTCCTCCTTCAAATCAATATCAGATGATATTAGATTTGAAGGAGGAACAAAATGCTAAAACTCAAGTTTTCATTCTAGATCAAACCACAGCAAACAAAACATCTGAAAAGCGTTTATCACTACTTTGCTAGCGTAACTGTCAGAGAGAGACTTGGGGAGGAATCAAGCAGGTAATTAGTCTGGAATCCTTACATAGACACAAGAGGGTAAAGTCCAACTCCTTTGAATGCCATTGAACCTTATGTAGTCTGGTCCAGGTACAAGCTGCCAGTCTGGGAAGATTCCTATGAAGTAGGTATAAACAATAAAGTAGCTAACTGAACATGTGGATCTGGTTTTGCACACCTACCAGTAATCTAGTAATGCTGTAACAGTACCTGGATCTGATTGGAGGCCAGGTCTAAAATGCCATTGCTCAGCAGATGTGTTGAGCTCATCATTCTCTTCCCTTTTCTTTGTATAGTCTAGCCCCACCTAATCTGGTGGGTGTAACAGGATTGGACTACAACTTCTATCATCCAAGACAGACCATTGCTTTTGCTGAGGAGAGAGAATTGAAGTATAACCCAATCTATTGATAGCTGAAGAATATAAAATAATGTAATGGAAAGTTCCCTTAATCCTACAGAGAGCAAAAACAAAAGTAATAACTTCTACAGGAAAGGAATCCCATTCATAAAAAAAGATCTCAAATAATGTTTTAAATAACAGGTCAGGCAGGAATTAACCAAACTGTTCTATCCTCACTACAAATTACTCTGTGTGCAGCTTGACGTGCAGCTAAACCCACCTATCCTCCAATAAAACAGACTGTGTATATAGATCTGGATGCCTTATTAAAAGAACAAGATGGGTGAAACTGAGAAAAATAGAAATACATACAATAATAACCCAAATACAAAATAAGCAGTATTGAGTTGCTGATGTTGAAGAAAATGTCTTGATCATGGTTCAGTCCAAGCTGGGGATAAACAACATGGCGACTGCTTTAGAAAGAAAGTTGCAGTTTATTGAAGAGGAGAGCCAGACAGAAAGATGGCTCTGGAAGAAAAAAGAGAGTGAGCACATGTAGGGAGTGGGTTTTTATACCCTCTGGAGCCTTTTGTTTGGAGTTGTTCCTGTGGCATGAACTTTGACCTGAGTCTGGGTGTGCCTTTCTGGTATTCTGATGGTGGTGGGTTAATCCTATTATGTCCCAAGGGTCATATCCTGCTTCCCTGGGGCTGGGGCTGATGACTCTTAGATTTTTGGTGTTGATTCTAGGGTTCTTTCTTCCTAATCCCAGTTTCCTGACTCTCATTTTTCTGACAAGATTATCATCTGCATTTTGCAAACTTGGTTTCTGTTTGGGACAGAGAGACTTGGGGGGGGGGTTCTGCCATTAAAATCCTTTAGGAAAATATATTCTGCCTTTTAAATATTTCCAAGAATATATCCTTCTCGGGGGGGGGGGCTGACTTCCCACACTGGTGAACATAACAATTAACAAATACAGACAAATCTAAATCTCACCAGCGATGCTATGTGTATGGGATGTGGATTAAGTCCTCAGATGAACATGTGACACGGATTAGGCTGGATTCTTCCTGGTGCTTCTGTTTCCTTCCAAACACTAAAGAAAATGGAGTCTGGCCTCCCAGCATGCACTTGTTTTGGGAGTGAAGGTTGATGGATAAAAGGATTGGGTCAGCTTCCAAACTATACAGATTGGTATTTGGCCCTTAGGCACTAGATGGGGCTAGAGAGCAACAACAGTATCTACACTAATTATATGCTGGGGCTAGACACAAACTATATAGAAACAAGTCACCAAAAGTTAGAACTAATTAAATTACCCACCTGAGTGTCTAAGCTTCTGTTCTCTTTGCTGGCTTCCTTATGAAACTGGCAAACAAGCCACAGACATGCAGCTGGAAACTTCTGACAATGAGATAGGATTTGGAAGATTTTTGAAGGCCTGCTGTAAGTACGCTTGTACTAAATATGACAAATGTAATTTTGTACCAAAAATGACAACTATAATCAACCAGGTGTGAACATTAACCTTGTGAAAGATATCACATAGATCAGTGGTTCTCAACCTTTTTAATGCCGTGACCCCCAACCGGTCGTAAGTCGAGGACTACTCAACTGGTGCAGCACCGTTTGCAGAATGGGACTTTTGGCGGGCTCAGCAGGGCAGAGACAGCCTGGACAATTCCTATTGGCTTTTGAAAGCCAATAGAATTAGACTCTATTCAAGAGAGTCTATTCTATTGGCTTTCAAAAGCCAATAGAGTAAAAGGGAGTAGCACAGCTAAGGAAAAGGGGGAAAAAATGGTGGACTGCGTTGTTTGGCGACCCCCATGAAATGGTCGTTCGACCCCAAATGGGGTCCCGACCCACAGGTTGAGAACCACTGACATAGATCAACATCTTATAAATATAAAAAAACTTTTAGTATAAATATCTGAGCTAATTTTTACTTAGCATGCTTGATTTGTACCTCTGTCCAAAACATGAAATAAACAGCTGAAATACAAAGATTACTTTCCTTTTTCCAGCTTAATTTTAGGCCCTTTTCATGTCAGGAAAATACAAAGCCAGCTGAGACTCTGGCCAACATCGAATAGGAGACTAGAATATTTATCCTGTGGCTCAATCTAGGTGCAACTAATTTCTTTCAAACTAATCTTAACAATCCTGTTCCCTTTACAAACTCCAGGCTTTCAAATATAGAAGTCTTTTATTTGAGAATGGATGCCATCCTGATCCTTCTGCATAGCTGGCAAATTTTCTGAACAGTACAGTTATGGATATCAAAATCTATGTGTCGGTCAATTCATTTTTTTAATGTGTTTGTTAGATTTACAGTATATATCTTTCCCAAGAATTCAAGCCAGGGCAGATTATACTCCTCCCCACCATTTTTTCCAGCAACCGTAACAACAACTCTGGAGGTAATTAGATCTGAGAAAGAATGATTGGCCCAAAATAACCCAATAACTTTCCATAGCTAAAGTTAGAATTCAGTTTGGGTCTTCTCGGTCCTAGCCCCCACATCTTAATCCCTACAGCGATTGCCTTTGCTCTACAGCACGGGTGTCAAACTCCCGCGCCACGTGACGTGTTGCGACGTATCGCAACTTTTTTGCATTGCCGGAGCTGGGGTGGGTGCAGCCTCCGTATGATGCAACCGGCCCACAAGCGGGCAGTTTGACACCCCTGCTCTACAGGATTAAGTGATGTCTGTTCAAACATAGTGATAAGTATTATATATACCAGACTCAATTCCAACAGGAGAAGATAATAAAATCAATGTGTTGAATATGTGTTTGTTCATCTTCTCCATGGCAAATTTGACTTTCCCTCTTAAGGGGAGCTTTACCCATTCAGTAAAAGATAATTTTTTTAGCCTTACTTTTAACTAAAATGCTGAAGGAAATGATACAGCATGTTTTTGAGGAGCTGTGGCTGATGAGACCAGTCAATAAGCTTAAAGCACTTTCTTAAAAACATGCTGATGGGGTTTTTTTTCTTCTCTACTGTAAAAAAAACAAAACACTTCTTTTGGAGAAAAAAGGTCTGCAAAACCTTTTCTTAACCTCTAGCATGTCATAATCACAGGATGCACAGTAGACATGAAAGTGAAGTATGTATTGTTTTGATGATACCAATTAAATATTTTCCAAAATAATCTCTAAGTTACTTTCCTGTTCAGAAATTGGCGTTTTGGAAGCTTCTCCAATGGTTTCCTAACATATGAATGTAGGAGCTGGGATACATTTTTTTCCCCTGTGATCTTAACCATAAGTTTTCCCCTTTCCTTACATTCTTCTCTCTTCCTTTCAGTACTAACACTTTGGAGAAACTCAAATGTTTCCTGATTCAGTGAGAAATTGCTAGTAGCATGAAATTTTTAAAATATATAATTTTTATTAAAGAATTTGATTACAGTAGTAAATACTAACAAAACTAAACTTAGAAACAGAGGAAAATAGAGAGCACAAATTGCAGGGAAAAGAAAAAAGAAAGAAGAAAAGGAAGTGTATGATAAAGAAAAAGAAAAGAAATAAAGGAATCACTTTTAATCTTCATCACAAGTATAAACAAATTTATAATAATAATAATAAAGTTGGAAGGGACCTTAGAGGTCATCTAGTCCAGTTTCCTCTGCTCAGGCAGGAAACCCTATACCAATGATGGCAAACCTTTTAGAGACCGAGTGCCCCAAATCTGGCCCTGTCCCCACTCCACCCCCTGCCGCACCCCCACCCCGCCTGCCCGCAGGGCCACACACCACCTCCAGGGCCCACTGCAGATCGCCCAGGCAGCCCAGCAGAGCCATGGTGGCCACGCCCTCTCCCTGCGCCCTGCAGCATCAACTGTGCATGAAGGGGTGTGAGGGCAGAGTGTTGTCTACGCTGCTTGGCTGCCATGTCCTTGGCTGCGCTGCTCCGCATGGACCACGCTTGGGGGCGACTCTCCTCCAGGGGGGCTGCTGGTGAGGGGGTCACAGGGGGAGGCAAGGCTGGGGCAACGGCATGTGTGCTCACAGAGAGGGCTCCGAGTGCTGCCTCTGGCACGTGCCATAGGTTCGCCACCACTGCCCACAGTCAAATGGCTGTGCAGTCTCTTCTTAAAAACTTCAGTGCTGGAACATTAACAGCTTCTGGAGGCAGGTTGTTCCACTGATTAATTGTTCTAACTGTCAGAAAATTTCTCCTTAGTTCTAGGTTGCTTCTCTCTTTGGTTAGTTTCCCTCTATTGCTTCTTGTCTTGCCTTCAGGTACTTTGGAGAATAGCTTTACTCCCTCTTCTTTATGGCAGCCCCTGAGATATTGGAACACTGCTATCATGTCCCCCCTCATCCTTCTCTTCATTAGACTAGACATACCCAATTCCAGCAACCATTTCTTATATGTTTTAGCCTCCAGTCTCCTGATCATCTTTGTTGCTCTTCTCTGTACTATTTCTAGAGTCTCAACATCTTTTTTACATCGTGGTGACCAAAACTGAATGCAGTATTCTAAGCGTCGCCTTACCAGGTTTGAAACCATTCACCCCGTATAGGAACACACATTTTTTTTTCATCCCATTGTCATCTCTTAGCTATATGTAAAACCATAACCCTTCAAATTTTCAATCTCGGTGTCAGCAAAAAGTCTATAAAGGGTTTTCAGAACTTTACAAATGCATGTCCTATTTTATCCTTGATCCAATAAACCAGCTTTATATTCCCTCCTTTTACTTCTGACAGTAATTGTCTTTAATTCATTAAGATATTGTTGTAGGATTTGGTTTCTCTTCAATTCTTCTTTATCTCATTGCATAGACTTGTTTTAAATACAGTAAAAAGCCATATTGTTCTTTTAGATTGTCATCTGTATTTTCTCTTTAATTTTTAAAACTTCAACTGTGTGTGTGTGTGTGTGTGTGTGTGTGTGTAGAATAGATGATCTGACACTATAACCCAGGAATTTCAAACTGGCAGCCTGCAGGCTGGATGTGTCATGCGCCAGCCACACCTACCCCGGTTCAACAAAGGCAAAAAATGTCACGCTACATCATGATACGTCATGTGATGCGATCAAGTTTGACATCCGTGGTATAACCAGTAAAAAGTGAGCCTTTAAAGGCTCTGCCATGGTTGCAAGCATTATAGCCATTTCCTTCAGATTTCAGTGCTCAAACCTGCTGGTCTCTTCACAAGAAGTGACCATCTGAAACACATATGGGTGATCTCCCATTCTTTCCTTGTCCAGAGAGATTCTGAGAAGCCTGTCCACTTACTGGTTCTTTGTCTTTTCTGCAGTTGTCATCTTCACTTTCTCAGAGACATCTTCAGTTCACCATACCTCCGTAGAAGTCGCCAGTAACATGGAATTTCAAGTGCTTGGGCGGATTATTTCCCTTCCCCTTATGCCCTGAATTAAGGTATATTTCCAAAGTAGGCATAATTACAGTCACCAAATGAAAAATAAATATATACAAGTTGCTATATTTTTCAAAATTCAGATTAATGATTAAGTTGTTTTGCTAAACAATATCAAGGACAAGTCCTCATGTAACAATAACATGCACAATATGTTCTTATTTAAATAAAACAAATAAACATAGCACTAGCAATAGCACTTTGACTTATATACCACTCCGTAGTGCTTTTACAGCACTCTCTGGATTGTTTACAATGTCAGCATATTGCCCCAACCATATGGATCCTCATATTAAATTTAGAAGGATGGAAGGCTGAGTCAACCTTGAGCCCTGTCAGGATTGAACTCCATGCTATGGACAGAGTTTGCCTGCAGTACTATATTCTAACCACTGTGCTGCCAGGGCTCAGTGGTGGTATGATTTTAATTGTTTGGAAACTAAACTGGGAAGTGAGTAATTTCCAATGACTCCACTCCACTGAATTTCAGAACATAAAAAAGAGTCTTGTTGAATCAGAGCCAAAGCATTTGGTGTCATTTGTAATCAACCAAGAATCCCCTTATAAACCCATAAGCAGGCCAAGAGTTTACCTCTTTTAATTATTATTCTTCCTTGCATTAACTTGGAGCAGAGTATAAGTGTGATAGTATTTGTAAGTGTGATAACCTCTGGGTTCCCATCAACTAATATTATATCTGATACTGAATCAATACTGGCATCAATCACATCACCAGAGCCTACATGCTGTAATGTATTACATCTTTCAGCATACTCCATAATTCAGTTATACCATTTTTCCACTGTTATTTTCATATATGTCTATTGCAGTTTGGCCAACGTTTGTAATTCCAACAAATTTATGCCTTCCCATTTTAAAGGGAGGATGAGATGTAGCTTTGCACAACCACAGTCATGTCTGGCCTCACTGTGCAAGAGTAGGAGGAGATAGATAAGGCAGAAATGTGCATTTGAACCATACTGCATGAGTAAAAGAAGCCTTTTGTGGAGGATGAGTCCCTTTGGGTTTCTATTCTAGGCAGCTCTGACTAGACACTGATAAACACGATGTGATGCTCTTTGTGTAGCAGCACTTGATGGTCTAAAAAGAAATCTTGGATCACCCTTTGGAGATGACCATCAAAAATAAATTCAGGTTATCAGGGTCTCCTTTGCTGTCCTGTGATACTGATGAACATTTCGGTGTCAAGTGCAAGAGAGAATCAGTGGCTATTGTGGTTGGAATAATCTTCCTTATTGAGGACTTCACAGATACTAAACTTCATCTTCCATAATTTTTTGGCCAGGATGGCCATTGCTGAGAATGCTGGGAAATATAAGCAGACTTTGGGTGGCTGCATATGTGTGGTGTTAAGTTTAGCTCCATATTTTCCTATGTTCTCACATTATGCATTTGTTATCTAAAAAAGCTTATTTCCTCTGTCTAGCTGGTCAAAGTATGCTCAGATGTTAGTTCTTGAAGCATATGTCATCACAGGTTGTAATAAGCAATGGCTCCTAGGAAGCTTGCAAAAATCTTTGCTACTTAGCTTATAGGCAATACTGTCATTAATATGGCACATGCCATTAAAGAAATATCATGGATAAAAAACTCTGGTAAGTCTGAAAGAAGGACAAAAGGGTTTTAATATTTCTTCTAATAAACATGAAATAACCAGAGTCAGTGTTCTCATTATCCTGCAAAACATCTATATTTTTTCACTTCTTCGTGGCAGTTTATCATGTTGAATAGTTTGGTCAAAATACTATGTACACTGGACAATTGACCTCTTGTAAAAAGCAGTAATCTCAGAAGTTATGACTTTCCCTAACCAAACCAAGTAAACTTGTCTTATTTCTTGTTGTGCTGCTGCACTGATCCCTAGCCAGGCAGATTTTATTAGGTACAATAATGAAAAATAGGAGGATAATTCAAATTCCCAAATTTATAACCATGCATTTTTGGCACATCGTTTCATGTAATATACAAGAGATCTTGCTAAGTTACTTTCCACTGTCACAAATATAGTTGAATCATAAAGTGCTAATTATATGGACCCTTCCATAAGCCAGAAGGAAAAACATTGACTTAATCCACCATCTGTATCAACATCTGGTTTGTGTTCCATTGATCCAAGCAGTATATACCATTCTAATGTTCACACTCCATTTACACAGCTAGGTATACTTAAAACTAATTTGTGTATAATTAAAACTAATTTGGAGGGGCATTTTTTATTGTAATTATTCCTCCACCTTTCAATCATCTTTGAAATGAGAGAAGTGAAAGGAAGGTGTACAAGTTGGATGGGTATAGTACTAATAAGTCTCTAATGGAAGATGTAGGATCCAGGGAGTTGGACAATGGAATGAGAATCTGTTGTGATAATTGCAGATCTTTGGCTGATTCTGGAAGCCACATAAATACTCATATGCTTATGCTGGTTATGATTTCTGTTTCTTAAGGCCAGTACACGTGAAGGATAGCAAGTTAGGAGAATGATTTCCTTTAGCGAGCCCCATTCCTTGCTGTGTGGGCATGTGATGACAGGAAAAGGATATGCAGTGCTTTATTAACTAATGTCATCCTAATTTATCCATTTTAAATTTAAATGCTTTGTTATTATTTCCATATAGCAGATGTTCTGCAGCTAAGCTATGATTAATCCCAGAATTGACATGAAATGGCAAGATAATTTCAGCTGCAGCCACGAGTCTGCTTGAGCTGCAGAGTAGTGCAATTCCTTACCTTGAGATTAATAAGGCGTAAATCATGTCATTGTACTTTTTATTGCAGACCCCCCTAACATTGGAAAAGAGAGTTGAATGATATAAACATGCTTTAAATAAAATAAACAGAACAAAGTGACGGAAAGAGGCTTATAGAAGCATTTGCCTAGATTCCTTGCGGTTAGAACTTGGAAATGAGACACTCTGATGGAAGACTGCTGGTTTGGCAAATTTAGGAATTGGGCTGCTGATGGAAAGGATCATCGAAGTGAATGGAAGATGAAAAAATGCATTTTTCCTAGAAGCACTTTTGGTCCGTATATTTGTTTTTTCTCCTTTTTACTACATACCAAGATACATCAAAAATGAAAGGTATAAGTACATATTAGGCAAGACCTGGCTCAAAAACAATAACTGTGAGAGGGACCTTGGAGTCCTATAGATGATCACTTGAATATGAGCCAGGAGTGTGCAGCAGCAGCCAAAAAAGCTAATACAATCCTGGATTGTATAAAGAGAGGCATAGAATCAAGATCACGTGAAGTATTAGTACCACTTTATAAAACCGTAGTAAGACCACACCTGGAATACTGCAATCAATTTTGGTCACCATACTACTAAAAAGATGTTGAGACTTTGGAAAAAATTCAAAGAAGAGCAACTAAAATGATCAAAAACCTGGAGACTAAAACATACGAAGAACGGCTGCAGGACTTGGGTTTGGCTAGTCTAAAGAAAAGAGGAAACAGGGGTGACATGATAGCAGTATGCCAGTATTTGAGGGGCTGATAACAAAGAAGAGGGGTCAAATTATGCTCCAAAGCACCAGAAAGCAGAACAAGAAATAATGGTTGGCAACTGATCAAAGAGAGAAATAACTTGGAATTAAGGAGAAACTTCCTAACAGTGAGGACAATTAACCAGTGGAACATCTTGCCTTCAGAAATTGTGGTCGCTCCATTTCTGGAGATTTTGAAGAAGAGACTAGACAGTCACTTGTCTGAGATGGTATAGGTTCTCCTGCTTGAGCAGGGGGGTGGACTAGAAGACTCCATGGTTCTATTCTATTCTATTCTATTCTATTCTATTCTATTCTATTCTATTCTGTTCTGTTCTGTTCTGTTCTGTTCTGTTCTGTTCTGTTCTGTTCTGTTCTATTCTATTCATGTAATATGTTTTAATGACTTGTGTAAAGCAAGGTTATTGTCTGACAACACTACGATAAGAGGCTATTCTAACATATTTTTCCTTCAATTCTGAAAGAAATTTCATGTTAATCTAATAATTTCTACTAAAACATAGCTTTTGTGACTTTTGGGTTTTGTTCAAGAAATCAAATATGACAGCAGAAATTAGAAAGTGTAATTAAAAGTGAGTTGGTGATTGGCAGCTGGGAAACTGATAGTATCTGAGTAGCTGCTTAAGCAGCCCCGAATCTGATGGCTGCTAGGTTATTAAATTGAAATAGGATTGTGACAGGATGAACTGTCATGATATAACAACCTCCTCCCCTTCCTCGGGTTCAACATTGTAAATGCCAAGATGCAGAATACAGAAAAACAGAAAAACAAAGTTGGGATGGACCTTGAAGATGTCCTAGTCCAACCCCTTGCTCAAGCAGGAGACCCTATACCATTTCAGAAGTGGCTGTTCAGTCTCTTCTTAAAAGCTTCCAATGATGAAGCACACACAACTTCTGAAGGCAAGCTGTTCCACTAGTTAATTATTCTCACTGTTAGGAAATTTCTCCTTACTTCTAGGTTCAGTAGCAAGGTGGAACACTCAAAGTATGTCAGCAGTCAGAAAAAATCCTTAATAGTTCAGTCCTTAAACCATTTGCAATGTGGTCCACACTGTCTGTCTGTCTGTTTGTTTGTCTGTCTGTCTGTCTATCTGTCAATCTAATCTAATCTAATCCAATCCAATCTAATCTGTTTATTTTTAAGGCAAAGAGTGTAAGATCAGAAGAGGTAGGCAGTGAGGGGATGGAGGGGAGAGTTTCTTTCAGGTTCAAAGGAGATACTGATAGTAAAAGGAGCATCTAAGTGAGTACAGGAACAAGGGGATCCCTCCTAGCTACATAGCAGAAGATCAGAGGACAACTGAAATCAACTCATGAGGTTTTAGTGAAACATACCTGGCAGGACAGGCTGCCTGAAAGGGAACAAAATTAGTGCTGGAAAGGAAAACCATAAAACAAGGTAGCCCTGGACTGGTGCAGAGCCATAAAAGGGGTAGGAGATTCAGGTGCTGGCATGGGAATGTTGGTTAAAATTGTCTGTTCTCTCCCCACCTTCACACACACACACACACACACACACACACACACACACACACACACACACCCCACTTCCCCCACCATTTTAGGTAATAGCTGACTTTTATTTTTGGGAAAGGGAAACAAAGTTTGCTAAGCAGGGAGTTTGCATTCCTATGTCTGCAATTAGAAGAGCAACTGTGGAAGAAAGGATAGGTGAAAGCTGTCTGCTTCTGACACATTTTAGGAACTTTCAGAAAAGGGCTTGATAAATACATGCTGGAGATTTTGGTTCAGTTAAACTTATACTTAGATATTGACATATGGATTGCCTTAGAATAGGAGTAAAATTACTGTAAATGAACACAAACTTTGCCAGCTGTTGATTGTAATCTATTATAAATACTAATACATGCCATTTTGATTAACTCCTTAGCTCTCTCTAAGCCAAAATCATAAAGCCTTGGTTTTCTTACTGGCCCTCTGACAATGACATGGCAAGGTGAACATGCTGTTGAAGAGAAGAGAGCCGAGGTCCTCCCAATTTCCCTCTGGAAATCCTCAGGCACCTTAATGAGATCTTCACTACGTCAGTCACCTTCTCTCTTGCACCACTTTTATTTATTTATGGAAAGCCAAAGGTATTTTGCATGGCTAAATGCCTACTTTTCAAAGATTAACAAAGACAGTTTTTGGATATGATTGAGATTAGCAGATGGCAACCCCAGGGGTCTGATTCTTGTAAGTTCAAAAATTTTCAATTTGCCTTATCAGCCTCTAACCCCGCAGACAAATGTTACAAGTCTAAACAATAAGGCCCTAGGATGTATTTCATTTGGCAAAAAACAGAATTCTAATTGGGAATGTCTTTTACTGTCAGAAATTATTCTGTGCGGGTAAATGCATGGTGTGTGATATATATACTTCGTGCTTCGAGGAGCACGAAGCTGAAAACACCAGCCTGAAGATGATGAATGGGACTTCGTCGAAACGTTGTCAAGACACTTCCAATTTTACGCGGGAGAAAACCCGAATAACCAAAGACCTACATACAAACACCCGCGAAAACCTCAGAAAACAAATGTATGTATGTATATATGTGTGTGTGTATACGTATATATATATGTTTTCTGAGGTTTTATAAAAATATAAAAGATTTTATTTACTGAACCTAGCTTTCATCAAGAGCTCTTGACATCATCAGGGTGTAAACGGTAGTCATGTATATATACATGAACACACATACATACATGCTATTTTAATGAAGGGACCAGGCTAGAAACTGGAGACTGAGAGTTCTAGTCCTGCCTTAGGCACAAAGCCAAAGACTTTGAGCCAGTCCCTCTCTTTCAACCCTAGAAAGGAGGCAATGGGAAAATCTTGCTAAAAAGCACCTGAGATTTTTTTCCCCTTGTAGTTTCTAGAAGTAATCTCAAAAGTACTCTTTCTCTCTCTCTCTCTATTTCAGGTACATAGTCATAAAGCACAGAACTGGAATGGCATCTTGGGAAAAACAGAGGAGCTAGATTTGAAGACAGAATCTGAAATTTAAAACTAATGAAAGAGACCAGGTTGTGCCTTGTTTTATGACAGGACAAACACATGAGCAGGACTGAACAAAAACTTAATTGTTTCCCGTTTCAGTTTATTAATTAAATACTATTAATATATATTCCCTTCCATGCCCTTAATATTTTTCACTTTTTGTCATGTTAAGAATGACATAAACAATTAAAAGGGCTTTTTTGGGGGGGTGCGGATACATTCTTGGGGCCTCAAGTTGTATAATCCTTTTTATATCTTTCCTGGATGAAGGAATCAAGACAGAGCTGGAACTTAAAACATAGAGTGATTTCCAGATTCTCCACATCAGCCTTCAATCTTATGTCTATTTTTAAGGGACATAAAACACACAGCATGGTTATCGTTACTTTGGACATACATAACTTTGAGGGCAAGCTGGCATTTGCTATTTGAAAGATAGAAGTAGTGCGCACCACACTATATCAAGGAAATGTGCTGTAAATAGTTTTTTAAAAAATAGAGTACCAAAAAGTGAGCTCAATACAGTGGTGTTTATTTTTTTAATTTGGCCATGCAGCAGAATACCTCCACACAATAGGCCAAGGGATAAGGGAAAATGATGTTTATAGTAATTCCTGGCACAGGCCACTTGCTTTTGTTCTGTAATTAATTCTTAGCATTTTCTTAGGAGACAAGGCTTCCCAACCTGATGTGAAGGGAAAAGTGAGGCAGGTCTTGCTTCCCGTAGTCAAAATGAACTTATATTTTAGTTCAAGGACTAACAGAGTGAAATTTAACACACACATACACACAAACACAAACAAAAGACTCAAGGGTCATTCTTGGCAGAATGACGGTGGGAATCAAATGCATTTCAAGTATCTGAAGAAGTTTCTCATTCAGAAGGACAAGATCTTCTGCCCCAAAAGCCAGGATCTTGGTTTTAATTTGTAGGAATACATATTCTAGTTGAATGTTAAGGAACAGTAAGAACAGCTTGACTGTAGAACCATTTACAAGGGAACAGTCTAGGCTTCCCTTTTGCGATGTTTTCAAAGTTGGATGATATTTGGATTCCTACCCTGAATAGGGGATTGGATTGGACCTGATGTCCTAAATGCTTCTACAATGCTATGATCCCATGGCCGTATGTGCTGTATTGGAAAGTATGGTCTTATAGGGGACAGAAATGAGGACAAAATTCCTCTAAAATTGAATTTATTTCTACTAATGCTATGATCCCATGATCATATGTGCTATATTGGAAAATATGGTCTTATAGGGGAAGAAATGAGGATAAAATTCCTGTTAAAATGAATTTATCTCTACTTCTCTCTGTACATAACTTGAGACATTTCTGTTTTATTTTCATATGAATCTGTTTTGGTTGGAAGTTTTGTTAATAATTATTTTTAGAACATATGATAAACTGAAAGAAAAAGGCTTGCTTTTATAAGCTATAGCTATATACTTGAACAGGATCTCTTTTCTGTAGGAAACTTATCATCCTGAATGAAGTAAAGCCAAAAGTGTTAAAAACTTTTGGTTAAGGAAAAAGATCAAAGTAAGTTCTATTAAAACCCTGATCAGAAATAACTCCAATTCACAACAGGAAAAACTGAACTAGTTGTCATGCTCAATTAAATACTCACGTGAGCACGCACACACCAGCCATCCCAAACCCTTGAAAATTAGAGTGAATATACATCTACATAGTATAAGTATAGAAAGGTCTTTGCAAATGTTAACTAAGTAATTTACAATCATACTGTAGATTGCCTCTAACAAACCTCTAAGTTGTTCTTTACCTTAAAAGAACAGTTTGGGGTGAGAATGAAGACATTTCTTATCTAGAAATTGGAACTGATACATGAGAGTTACTTTTCCCCAAAAGAATGTTAATCTTAGCCCTGGCCTCTCTAAAATGAAGTAGAAAACATTATCAACCTTGAGAAAATGCAAAGGTCAGGCTGGCCATTAAATTCAAGTAGCTTCCAGTTAGAAAGGATTACAGAATCAGACCTTTTGACGTTACGATGGATACTTTATTACATTATGTAAACCAGGAATAGACAAGAATTGGATGTGGCCCCATTCTATTTTGGTACCCCCCCTCCAGTGGTCATGCCCATCTTGACCATTGATGATTGTCAAAGAAGTTGTTCATTGTTTGGGTAAAATGAGTTTCCTTCATTTATTAGTTCACAGACGAGACTGTGGCAGTTTGGAGTAATGCAATGATCCTCAAAGACTGTAACTTTCTAATTTGCACCACTTGTTCAATCAAACCAAAACCATTCACTCTAGAACAAGTAAAGATTTATTTCCAGAAAGGTCAGTAATGACGCCAATGGGAAGGCAGACACTTCATCAGAATCAGTCTGATAATCTTGTAGATTTCTTGCTGAATTAGAAGAAAGGGAGAGCTCTCTGGAGATGGATTTTGGCCAAAGCATCCTGTTTTGCTTCTAGAGTTTGGATGCTAATTTCAGTATTTTTATTTCCATTCCTGGAGTGTCTCATGGCAGGCTTCTTGTTTAGAAGTTGCATTCTCCTCCATCCACTGTTTAACATTATTAAGCAGTGTTGCAAGAATTGTTGGCACTTAGGCTGTTTCCTATCACTCCTGTAAAAGAAGAATCTTGTTGCCAAGTTTCCGGCCCTTGCTTCCTGCTTTGTGACAAGAAGGATCCCCAAGGAACTCCAGGGAGCATAAAAGAGCAGGGTAGGATGAATCCAGGCCAACAATAGCACTGGGAGAAAAACTAAATGGATCTCTGTCTAGACCAAACTCTTATTTGTGTCAGGAAAGTCTTCTACTTCGAGCAGCCCATGCATCACTAGGGATCTTTTAAAGAACATGCCAGACTTTTTTGAGATGACCCAAATCTGTTGCTGAAAAAAAAATTCTCCCAGAAGTTAACTATGGGTGAAATACAGATGCAGGAGAAGAATGTGGCTTATGTTACTGATGCTTTCCAACATGCTCTTTCTTCTGCAGTCATTTGTGGACTTCAGAAGCTGCTTTGAAACATGAAAGAAAACACAGAAGATCATCCAGAATGCTGCAGATGATGATTTATGTATAACATCTGGATAAATGAGGGTTAGCAAAAATTAAGCATGCTTTTGAGTTGCAAAGCAGTGCTCCTTGAGGATCTTTCTGAACTTTGCCCTGTATCTCTAATAAAGTCCTTGGAGGGATTTTTTTTTTCTTCATGGCAACCTTTTAAATATTTGAAAATGCCAGTTGGTCAAGTGTTAACTGGAAAGATCTGCCATGTGAATGACATGGATTTACTCCTTCTTGCTTTCTACATAAGTGGCATCAGACTCAATACAAATCAGACACGTCTCATAGATGCTTCTAACCCCTTTTATTTCTGGCCAGATTAGTAAAGCCATTATTCTTCTAATGAGTCTTTCAGCCATTTTTTTCCTAATTCCAGAATCTTTGAACAATCTGTCTGTTTTTCCTTGTACTTTTTTTCTCTTTAGTCTTTCCAATCTGTTTAGTCTCCCTGAGTTAGCTATATTATTTATTTACATATGATTTTACAACCATCAAATGGAATATCAGCTCTTCACTGTATTTCACAATAATTGCCAAGCTTTCCTATATGCAGATACCTAAGAAATTAGGTAGGGAAAGATTCCTTGTAAAAATACTTATAAATAGGCCCTCTCTACATAAGATATGGAGTGCTATGTAGAGCTATTATCCAGGTCCCCAGGCCCTCAAAATATGGCTATGCCAACAGCATTGCGGATCCCAGAAAATGATCATTTGTTAAAATGATTGTTTGATCTTTAACACCGAAAATAGTCTCTTTTGTAAATAATTGGTTTTGTAAAATTTTATGTGTTTTAATGTTTGTTCTATGGCTTCTTTTATTATGCACTGCTGAGACTCATGTTTAGTGAAATGGGCACCTGTGTGAGGAATAAATAAAATGATTCATTGATTGGGATGGACAACCAAGACTCTGAGCCACATGTAGTCCTCCTGTTGTTGTTCAATCACTAAGTTATGTCCAATTCTCCATGACCCTATGGACCATAGCATGCCAGATCCCCCTGTTGTCCATGCTCTATGTAGTCCTCAGAGTGGTTCAGATTGTATCCTGTAGAAATAAACAAACATACAACAAACATTTGTAAAAATGGCATGGGTCCAGGATACCCAAAGAGCTGATTCACCTCAGTGAATTAGCCCATCCCACTCACTCTAGTGCAGGGGTGTCAAACTGCTGGCCCACGGGCTGGATGCATCATGCCAAAACCGCACCCACCCCATTGCCGGCAATGGGAAAAAAGTCGCAACACGTCGCGATATGTCTCATGACGTTGTGAGTTTGACACCCCTGCTCTAGTGGAAGGGGCCTCTTATGGACCCTGTCTGCTAAAATAGAGTTCCTCAACCTTTCTGGTTTGGCGGACTGGCGGTGAGGAGGTTCCCCGTGAGTGGTTGGCAAGCATACAGCTCCATTTGTGTGAGTGACGTGCATATGCACTCACCACTCATGCAAATGGAGTGTGTGAGAATGCACTCGCCCAATTTTTCTGCAGCCTGGTTGCAAACAATTCATGGCCCACTAGTGGGCTGCAGCCCAGTGGTTGGGGACCCCTGTGCTCAGAATTCTAGCAGGCAGGGTCAAGAAAAAGAACTTTTTCAATGTGGCCACATCTCTGTGGAGGTGAGAGGTGAGAACTCTCCAGAGTTCTCCAGAGAGGTGAGAACTTCTGCCACTCTTTCCGCCTTCTAGAAGATTATTAAAATCTGGTTTTGCTGATTGGCTTGGGGCCCCGGGGGGAGGGGTTACCACTGGAGATAGTTGAGGAGAAAAGAAGACATCATCCCCATGCCACTTGTCTCCTTGGTTCTATGTTTTGCATAGTTTTTAAATTTTTAATTATTTTCCGATTTATCTTGTTACAGTTTGTAAGCTGCCCATAGTTGTCTTATCAGGAAAATGGGTGAAACACATAAATTTAATAATAAAAAATCTGGGTCGGTCTTTAAAACATTGCTGATTTATGCTTTATCAATTATAAATTCATTGGTCTTTTTTTCCAACTGATCAGACAAAATTACTGTTCAGGAATTGAGGAAAAAATGTTCCAGTAGTCTAATTCATCTTCTTTATATTGCAAGAGCCACAGTTCAGCCCATGCTAGGTACAAATGAGGACTTTTTCTATGTTGCTATGTAGGACTCTGTCCAGAAAAAGTAAAAATGGCAGCCTTGAGGGTGCCATGAAAGCTTTGTCTATTCTATATCTGCTTCAAATGTGCAATGCACCTAAAAACAGAGTTTTCATTGCACCATCTGGTTGCCAGAGTTTTTGACCGTCTCCTGCGGCCCCTATTTGTTATTTGTTTATATTCCAGCACCTTGGGCAGAATTTAAGATGCAGCTGCTGATTTTATTAGATCAGATATCTAATTCTCTGTTGCATCTCATGTTCATGTGAATAGAATAACTTCTAGGACTGTCATTTTAGAAATATGAGATGTTTACGGGAAGGAATACCTTATAATAAAAATAAGGTAGGGAATGAATTTCTGGAATGCTGTGATAGTAACAGTATTTCCCCAAAGCAAGAACTGCTGTGAAATAATAGGTCATCTGGCAAATTGCCCAAGTGACACCAAATGTTTCACCTGTCCTTCTGGTCCTTTTCTCCCCGTCCTGTTCACCTCCCTTTTTTTAATTACTTGAATAAAAATAAGATCTGACTATGCAATCAGAGGTGTTTGTAAAAAATACCCATCATCTTAATTTTTTGGACTCCCTTTCTCAATAATCCTCTGAAGTTGCTTTGCAGAGCAATATGACCAATTCTCCTTCAAATCGAGCTAATGGCAATATGGGTATAGCTATATAGCTCTCGTGGAAACATTAGACTTGGTTTATGTTTACCTATTACTTTCTAGTTTAGCATAATGTTGATTTTTTTTATTTTTTGAGGGGTGTTTTTTAACTTCCCAGTTCTATCTTCAGTCATAAAATGGCTTGATATTCTTCCGTTCAAGTTTTAATTAGGTCTGACCCTACTTAGCTTTATGAGATCAGGCAACACCATTTACAAAGTGTTATATTTGTTTCCAAGAATGTTGAAGCAAATCCTAAAAAAAAATGTGAAACTTTGATAGCTACAGCCTAGGAGTCTTTACAAGTCTGTCTTTCTGCTAGGGATTTGAGGTAGGGTGAAGACAAGGCAAGACGAAGCCATAGAAAAGAAATTGCGATCTTGAAAGGATGGCAGGAGTTATGCCATCAGAGTATGCCTTTGGGGCATGGGTGTTTCGTGAGTGGCCACATATAAGTTCCACAGCATTAAAATTTGGAAATTAAGATGTGCCCATTGGCTTATCCCAGGTGTTGGGCCTCTTCAGCATAATATACAATTGCATTCATTTCTACAGCAACTTCTAACCTATGAATTTTAGTAAATGATCATGACCACAGCAACTATTTCCCTCCATAACTTTTAATCGTAGTGCTATTCTTACTAGGTTAACTATCATTCTGCATTTTTAATTTATAGGGTTTTTTTTACGCTCCTAAGCAACTATAACTATAAGAGGAATACAGGCTGACACTATAGCATTTCTAAAGGATAAATCTATGGCAGATGGCAAAACTTTTATTCTTTAGATGACAGTGTTATGTTCATTCCATTTACCTTCCTTCAGCTCTTGAGATCAACCAGATTTTCCAGCCTTCCAACTGTTTTCCAGTCTTCACTTGTACAGACCCAGCATCTCGGTGTTTACCAGAAACTTCAGCAGCTCATTTTTCATTATCAGTCATTCATAAAATAAATCATAATACCTGTATTAGGAAGGGGATAAACTCCTATTCCATGGAAAACAGTGCTTTTTAAAATTTAATTATCGGGGGGGGGGGGGAATGATGGGGTTAGTGCACAATTGACAACTGGAAAGTCTTATTTTTATTTTATTTATTTATTTAAAATATGCCTATTGTCACACATCTTTCAACCAACTTTGGACAGCTCCCAATCAAAGATAAAAAAAATCATTTTCACCTACAATGTAAGACCAATGTGGATGTCTTCTGAATTAACAATTTCTCTATTAGCATTGTCAAATCGCTGGGATGTCTCTTAAATATCAAAATTACCTCTGGGCACCAAGGTTTTACTTCCCACTATGAAGACAACTAAGATCTGTCAAGGAAGGAAAAGAAATTGTGCCATGTGGGACATTTTGAAATGGGAGAGTAATACACTTATTTAATTTTCCCCAGGCTATGCAGTGAATTAAAGGAGACTTAGAAGTTAGTTCTTGAGTCACATTCTTAGCTGGCATGCCTGTTCACTTACTTTATAGGAGATGGGAGAGTTTCCTGCTGTCAAAAGTGTACTTAAGCAGAGCAAAATCGACCATTTTAATTTGCTAAAGCGTGCTTGCTAGAAAGGTATCCCCATAGAGTTCAGTGGTTTGGATTTTCAAGCAAACATGTTGAGGATTGAACTTGCCATATCTTAGCACCAAGTATACTAGTTAACCAACACTCAAAAAGATTGCTCTTTCTAACCACCACTCTTTGTGTCTCTTGAGTACAAAAGGGTTAGTCAGGAAAGCAGTGAATCTTAGTAAAAAAAAATAAATTCTAATTTCAGGCAAACACTCTGAGTTAAATTTCTAAAGCCTCCATGTTGAAACTAATGAAAAGTTCATTTTATATATATATAAGCTCAACATGGCATACACAGGGTTCACTGAGACAGAGTGATTGACCCAAAGAGACCCAGTGAGATTGATTGGTTAAGCAATATCTTGAAACTGGATTTCTCTGCTTTAAGTATTGTTTTCACCAGCTTTCCAGAAAAAGGCTCATTTGGACCAACGTTGCCTTCATTCCAGATATTGGCAATTGGAAATGCAGATCCCTAGGAAAGTACTTCTGTCACTGCCAAATTGAAATGATCAAGAACTTTGAGAAAGGTTTTGACTGTGGTTTGTTCTCCAAGCTTGTTTCAATATAATTTCTGAATGTTTTGTTACCAAACTAGGCAACAGCATCAGCAGGATTTTCTTGTCCTATTCTCCTTAGCTCATAAATATCTTGTGTGCCAGTGTGGTCAGTTACTGTACTTTCCGGCATATAAGACGACTTTTGCAAGCGGTAAAATTGGCGCCGAAGTCGGGGGTTGTCTTATACGCTGAGTCATCTTATACGCTGGTAATTATGGTAGTTTCTGGCGTATAAGACGACTTTCTAGGCATGCGACTCAGCGCCAAAGATGGGAGTCGGCTTATACACCAGGTCGCCTTATACACCGGAATATACGGTAGTCATGCGATTGGTTGTTTGTTAGGAGCTATATTTGAATTCCGAGCAGCTGATTGGTTCTCTTGTTGTATGGCACTTCTAATGGTCTGGTTTCTTACATACTGATATATTGGATCTAGATCAATATGCTTAACCAGGCCTCAATAAGTTCGCCTGTGAGGCAGGTGCTGGCAGGCCCAATAATTTTTGTTCCTTCCCAATCGAATTGGTGTGTTGATCATCAATGTGGTTTGAGATCAGGGATTTTTTATCTTTGACCAATTGCACGACCAACTGAGCACACTGGCACAAAAGACATTTATGAACTAAGGAGAATAGGACAAGAAAATCCTGCTGATGGTATTACCTAGTTTGGTAACAAAACGTTCAGAAATTATATTGAAACAAGCTTGGAGAAAAAAGCCACTGCCAAAATCTAAAACCTGAGCTACAAGTATTTTCTATTACTGGGAGAAAGGGTTTCAAGAGTAGAGCAATTAAAACTCAGAAAAGAAGCCAAACAATGCTCCTGGTGCATATTCAAGTGTCCTGTAGGTTTTCTCATGGATTGTTTACATTAACTTTCTCAGAACTCCAAGGAAGTAAAATAAATAACCATAAACTTGAACGTCCAAATAAAGATTTGGGCTTTGGGAGTTTGGCAGATCTGCTTGGCATTTCTGTGGAAAACTGCAGGCAGTGTCTTAACTCATCTTTCTGAGGTAGGCAGCAACCAGCTCAGAGAGCAGAAAAGCAAAATATTTTTCACCTTTTATTTCCACCTATTATTCCAGACATTGTCCAGTCAAGTCAAAGCAGGTAAAATTTAGTGAAAGAGTAAATCTATTTTTATACAAAGAAGAAGAAAGGTGTAGGCACATATGTATATGAGAAAGAGATTGTGCATGCTGTCATGAAGTCTTTTGAACTGCTTCAGTATTTTTTCAAAGGATATGTGTTATTCAAATAATATATTCCGGCTTAAGTCATACTATACCATGACATCATTTAAATTCTGTCTTAAACAATAAAGGATAATTCTTTTGTCATTTTTTTTTTTTGAGAAGCAAGTTTTTGTTATTGCAATAGATTCCCCCCCCCCCCCAAATGAGTGTAGGATAACAAATCTCACTTTCTGTGCATAACATTTAGGAAATTTCATTTGTATACGATGTAGAGAAATGTACAGAAAAAATGTCATGTTTCTCAACATATCCAGCCATAGATAAGTCTTAAAACTTCAGACTGCTTAGAAGCCTTCATCAATTTCTTAACAGATTCTTGTTCTTAATAAGGACTGAAAGGTCTAAAGGAATTGAAAATACTGCATTTATTGCCCTCTAATGGTGAGACGAGCTGTGGTACAAGTAAAAAGCAAATACTAAAATCTGTTTAACCAATGTAACACCCACGATCATACATTAACATAGGTAGCTGTCATATAGAATCAGATCATTAGCTCATATCTGGAAGATGTTAGGTGGGCCTTTCAGATAAATCCTCAGATTTGCTATTGGAGGCTTTTTTCATGCAAGGTAATAAAGAATATGCCTGAAGCCATCTGCATAACTAACAAGTAGTCTAACTTTGAGCCATGACCCTGTCGTATTTAGTTATTTAAGTGCTGCAACATTTGTTCTGAGGTCATTGCGAATGGCTGTAGCAATGTTTTGTGGAGAATTGAAAAATTTATAATTATTGTACTGCTTCAGAATGGCTGCTGGTATAACCAAGAAGATTTTCACAAACAATGTTAGTTTTATGCATACTTCTCCAGTTTCATTGTGTGGGAACAAAAGGAAATATTAAAAGGGCAGAAAAATATATTTCCTCAAAGGATCTTAAAGAGGCAGAAAAGCATGCCCAGTTTTTCTTAGTAGTCCCAAGTCTCCCTCCCCCAAGCAGAAACCAGCTCTGTAGAAAGCAGATGTAAATAATCCAGGAAGGTTGGAGGACCCCAACTAGAAGATTAAGAAGACAAAGACACCTAAAATCTACATACCCCACCCAAACTCTAAGACAGGACATAATAGGATTAAACTACAGATACCAAAGGGCACACTCAGACTCAGGTCAAAGTTCATGTCACAGGAACAACTCCAAACAAAAGGCTCCAGAAGGTATAAAAGTCCATTCCCTACATGTGCTCACTCTCTTTTTTCTTCCAGAGCCATCTTTCTGTCTGGCTCTCCTCTTCAATAAACTGCAACCTTCTTTCTAAAACAGTCACCATGTTGTTTTATTCCTGGCTTGGACTGAACCATGATGAAGACTTTTCCTTCAACAGTTGTGACATGTCCTTTACCACTTTGATTGATACCTTTGTGCAAAACTCAACATTCAGACACAAAGCAGGCAACTGGTTTGTGTTTCTTCCTTAATATTCAAAATACAATCTGGCATAACCATTATTTATTGCATGGGGAATCAGGTCTGCTCTAAATTGTTGAGACATCGTATTCATCCCATGATGGAAATGGATGAATAAGCATCTCTAGAATATTATTGGGGAAAAAAAAACAAAATAAGGTGAATTTGTGTCTGTGCTACATTTCATTTCAAGAGCAAAATCTTAGGGGCAAGGCAAGAATTTCAAGAGAGCTTCATGAAGCAAAATGAGTTGATTGAAACAATCTGCTGCTCCCTAAAGCCTTTGAGCCCAGAATTGGTCCAAATTTCCCACCTGTTTATAATTTTTAAGGAAAAAAAATCAGGAATTTGGGAGTTATTCTACTATTGGTTCTGCAGTTAATTTATTTAATTTTAAATTTAATTAAATCAGATGTAATCCTGGTCACACTCCTTTTATGGATCTTACTTCTGGCATGCTGTTCAGAAGACAGATATTCTCTTTGGCCCCCAAATGATTTGTACCCTGACTTCTAAGGAAGCACAGTCCAACTACATAGCATCAGTTCAGCTTCCCACGTTTAGCCCTGGTCATATTAAAATATTTCCACGTGCAGAAATCCTGGACAATTGGCTTTGACTTCTCATTTGAACCTGAATATATTTGGTGGGGCTACAAGATGGTCTGTAAATCTGTAGCATCTCAAAGCTAGCACAGCATTAAGCCTCCTAAGAATTTTAACTTCCTTTTTTGTTCTAAAAAGCACATTTCTACTCTGAAAAAAGATTGAAAACAAAACAAATTTTTGATTCTTGGTTATGAGGACAGTCAATAGTTTACAGGCAAAAAGAAGTGTATGTCTTTATTTCCTGACTTTCTTCTAAAGAGATCAAATCAAGCCATCATGCATAGAGGTCATCTCATGTGTAGTTTGTTAAAAGACCTTCATAATCCTGTGAGGTAGGATGGGCAGAGAGCAAATGATTCAAAGAAATCCAATGAGCTACATGTCAGATACAGCTATGGTAGTGTGGTAAGCATGCTCTTCCTGAGGGTATCTCACTGAGAGAAAGAATCTGAAAGTTTTGTAGTCACCTTCCAGCAGTATGGAAGCCCAATACATCTGGCTGAGTATGGAGGTTTCTTTGCTTTCCCAAGAAGCTTCCAATCATGTCCTTCCCTCCTTCTCTAGATATACAGGGGCCATTTCCTTTCTTCTTCAGGATCAGTGGAGAGCTGGCAACACAATCCATTAAGAAGGAAGGAGATACCTCTGAAGAGCTCATTTAACCATACTTAGGATATGGTATTCTGGTTTCCATCCTTTCCAAAGGGTATTTTTGAGATCTTAGTTTATTTGAAGTGTGAGGCAGATATTAATGAGAAACCAAAATAAATATAAATACTGATAAGTATTTGAGTTATACCTAGCCCTTGGTGACTTTATGCATGCTCTTGCATTATTTTCTTGGCAAAAATATAGAAGCAATTTATTGCGATGCTTTTTTTTTTTTTTTTTTTACTTCATAGCCAGCTTGAACCCTGGGATTTCATGATGTTTTCCACTGAAACATAGATCTGGTTTTGTTTAGCCTTTTGAGCAGAGTGGGTGGATTCTGTCCCTTTCCTGGTCTAAGCACAGATAACTGATGAAATACACAGGAACAAAGAATCACATTTGTTGCAAGAGCAATTTCTCGCACTCTTTCTCTTTTGCTCAGGCTGTCAAGAGGCTTTCTGTTGATTGCTATCTTGTAAAGGACTTTGTCTTTTGGTACTGAGGATGAATGGGTGCATGTTGAATATTCTCTCCGAGGATCAGCTCCATTTATTTCTTATCACACACAATCTGCACCCCCATATCTTTTCAGCTTTTATGGTGTGCATTCATTATCTTGCTTTTCCTCCCCCTTCTGTTCAATGATATTGATTCTCAGAGACTGCCCAAAGAAGTCTGCTGTTTTCTTGGTGAGGTTTTTCAGAAGTGGTTGGCTAAAGAGTGAAATTGGCTGGCCCAAGGTCACCCAACTTGCTTTGTGCTTAAGGCAAGATTAGAACTCACACTCACCCAGTTTCTAACCTAGTGTCTTAATCATTATAACCAGCTGGCTCTCAGTCTTGCTTTAACTGATTTTTTTACGTCCTCTAATCTCTTAAATAAGGCCCATGTATGTGAATGAAGTCTTCTTTACATGTAGCTGATAAAATAAAATTTAAAAAATGAGCTTGCTTTTTCACTCACACTTGCACATTAGCTGATGGCCAGTGTATATCCATTTACAACAGCCCACAAGATTTCTATTCATTCAGAAACACAAGGGACTAGAAGCACCAGATTGACAATTCTCTTCTTTTCTTGGCAGAGGGACAATGATGTCCTTTCATCAAGAGCTGTGAATTCTATT
The DNA here is from genome assembly GCA_039797435.1 of Crotalus adamanteus. Lineage (NCBI taxonomy): Eukaryota > Metazoa > Chordata > Lepidosauria > Squamata > Viperidae > Crotalus > Crotalus adamanteus. The sequence continues at coordinate 97,765,934 of CM077919.1, forward strand.
AACAGATGGATCATACATCATGTCTTCCTTCGCTTAACCATCGGGCCCGATAGGTTGTCCACCCACTTGGATTCTTATTTGTTTGGGTATCAGTAAATATTTGAGCCAACCTGGCTTGGATCTTGCCTTGCCAACCACAGTCATCAAACTCAGTGGCAGCAGCCAAGGCCAAGAAGAAGTAACTGGCTGCATCTTGCTCATCCTGAGAATAAAAGGAAAGAGGTAAAAAGTAAAGCACTGGAAGGTTCTTTCAGTCAAGGCTGAAAACATGGTAGGGATCAAAAGAAAAATGGCTTAAGAAAGAAAAAAAATGTATCAACACTTGGAACCTTAAATGGCTTTTACTAGCATGACCCTGTCCTTCAAGCAATTTTCCCCCCAGTTTGGATTATAATGAGGCAAAATGTGCAGCCATCCCAGTTCACCACTTATGCAGAGCAAATGAATGCAGATTTGATTGCTTGAACTAGCAATTAATTAATTTCATACAGACTAAGAACAATTAATATGTATGAAATAATACAATATGTATGAAGGGACATGTGAGGAGCTACTGAAGGGACATGGTGGGGCAACTGAAAATCATATCCAAAGTAAGGGTATTTAGAAAAGGGAGTGGCAACTGCAGAACAAAATAAGGAGAGCATCAAAGGTAGAGGACATCAGGATGGCATATCATAAATCACAGCTGACAGCCTGCAACCCAAGCCACATGTAGTCCTTCCAAGCAGTGTGTGAAGCTTCCAGAGCCCTTCCAAATTAGAGCATGTCAGATCTGGACTGAAAAACCTTAGGTAACTAAACATGGCAGAAAAAAGATTCAGAGAGTTCTAGGCTTTTATTGGCATTTAGTAATTCCTTGGAGATATTTACATTCTGGCTCTGGTTGCTGTACTCTAAAGTGCAACGAAATGGCTATTTTAATTTGAAAGAAGATGAGGAATTATTGAATGTATGAGAAAGGATCACAGTAGTTCAACTTAACTGAAATGGAATAAAATAAAATTTAGCTTTTATCCTCGCTTTGAAGCATATTCCTTTGATTGATTTGTCAAAGTCTGGACATTAGCCTGAAACAAATAGTATATCCCTTTTGTAAACTGAAAAAGTATTAACTGAACAAAGTGAATTGAAGGTCCAGAAAATGGAATAGTTGCTGACACTGAAGCAAAAAAATAAAAAATAAAAATACACTCATTTAATATTTTCACAAGATTCTAAATATTTTCATTGTTAAGTGCAAAGTAAATCAAACCAGAGCATCTTTACTAAAATGCAACAGGTCAGACATCACAGATGTTATATTTCACCTTTAATTTGTGGAGAGTGAGATCTCCTAGTCGGTAGTAAACCTTAGAGTAATATATGGCTTCTTGAGCCCCTTGCAGTTCTGGTGAATGCAAAGAGAGCGTCCTCAAGTAGCAGTCTTCAGCCATCTCATACATTTGCAGAAGGTAATACACAGTTGCCAGCCGATGAAAGGCAACCAATTCTTGCAAATGATCTCCTGGAATGAGAACAGTGTCAAAATGGCATAAATGACTATTTGGCAATTGTAAAGGCTGCAGCATTTGCAACTCTCCCCTTCCTCCTAGACCCCCAAAAGACCATGTACTTCAATCCCCGAGCAGCACTATTTGAACTGCTTCCTGTCCAGTTCCTAGGATTTGGGAAGACTGCACCGTGTTCCCTAGCCACCACCTTTTTGTTCCCCCAGAAGTTAATGTGCAGTGCCAATCCCACATGCTGAAAAAGTTTTGCAGTAGCAACCATAATAATAAATGCAAACAATTGTTTTATTTATGCATGTTCCTAATGTCATAAAATCAATGGCAATTCAATATGATAGGGAAGACATGCCAATTTCATGTGGTAGGCATTAAACACTCCATTACTGCAATCTTGAAAAATATGTATACAGTGTTTCCATAGACACAATCATTCTCAGCGGAAATGAAAAAAAAATTGAAGGGCAGATTCCTTGCTTGAAACACGATAATGTAGACTATTAAATTTCACTGCGATGAAATTAGACATGCTGTCTTCAAAAGCTCGTGCCTTGTTGTTCCAAGGTGAGCAGTTACACAACAAAATGAATACTGTGAAAATGATAAGGATACGTGAAATAATCCATTTGATAGAAACACATTCCATTTGCTTTCAGTTAAGAATTTCTAGGCTATTGGTTGCAATCATTGTCAACAAAATATTGTGTCCAAAAATCAAGCAATGTTTGTACAACACCGACTGAGGCATCTCTGACTGGGACATCAGCAGCCTTTATCTGAGGAAGGATAAATTTATCTGGCAATTCTTTCCCAGTGGTTGTGAATTCATAAAATCTGCGAAGAGCTACTTCTTTGATTTTGAATGAAGTATAATAAATGCCCACTTACCTTTGTACTTTTTTAAACATTTACTGAGGCCAACTTGAATATTTTAAATTGACTTGGGTGACATCACCTTCTAAGAGATGTATGGTGGTTATTTTCTGTACTCACAAATTATTGACAATTTTCAGAATATGACTTAGGTATTCTTGTGTTATAAACCTTGATTCCTTCCTACCTACATCCACGCTGAGTCTGACTGCCAAGGTAGCAAATTCCAAAGCGTTTTCATAATTGTGGAGCCCAATTTGGAGTTCAGCTAGCTTGTTGAACACTCTCAACTCCGTTATTGTGTCTCTCAGTTTCCTGGCCAAAGGTATAGCTCCTCCCTGGCAAAAACACCAAACAATTTGTCATGGTGGTTTCATAACTTTCTACTCTCCATCCTCCCCCTGCAGCCCAACCAAGAGTCCCAAGAGAGCTCACACAAAGCAAAGAAGACCTGACCATGCATATAGTCTTTTTGATAATCATTTGCCAAAGCATCATTTTCTGATAACTGAAAGGAACGTTATCTCACAGTTTTCAGATTTATAGGTAACCTGAAACACAACATAACTTTTGTTTGGCTCTCACTTAACCTTCTCTTGAACTTTAGATGAACCTGAGATCATTTTGCTTTTTGTTTCCTTGTTTTGTGCAACTGGATGGCTGCCCATTTGGCTTTTGCCTAGAAACAGGTTTAAGCCTATTAATTCAGCAAAACTAAAGCCGTCTGTCACTATAAATTTAACACAGTTTGCATACATTGTTTAATATGAAAGAAAAGGCTACCTGTAGGATCAATCAGATCATTATAGACTTTTAGAAAGTAGACAATTTTTTTTCTAAAAAAAAAAAGTTCATTTCTTATTTTTAAAGATGAAAGGGCTATACATTTTCTGTTTCTTTTTTCTTTTTTTAAAGCACCACTTCATTAACACTTAGAACACTTAAAAAGAGATGGTAGGGCTTTGTTACTAAAAAGAGGGAAAGAGCACACAAGAAAAAGAAAGAGAACTCCTGCTTACTTTGTACTTAAAGATATTTAAGTAAAGTTCTTAGAGTGCATCCTTCAGTACAGATGGAAGGGATCTTGTAAGGATCACCATCAAGCTGTCAAATGCCACAGTTGCACTGGACTGCATTTTTACCCTAGCAATCAGCAGCAGCAGCAGCAATCCAGATTTCTAAAACAATGCTTTCCCATTATTATATACTCTGAAGGTATCAGGGATTGAACTAGTGACCTTTTGCAGTCAAATCATATGTTGTATCAGGAGGGCATGAATTAAATAAAAGGATAATATGCAAAGAGCAACAACAAGAAAAGTCCTCACCATGATCTTACTTTAACAATTAACAGCCACAACACAGTCAGTGGTCCTCTGACCTTCATTGCCATGCCTAACTATACCCCCAGATTCCAGTATGCTTATTTTCAGCCAGCAATATTAGCATGTAGAGGCACAGAAGGAATCACTGGAGTAGGTTGGTGGTTCACCCCTTCCCCCAATGATTTCTGTCTGATGTTCATCTCATTTTCCACTTTCTACTTCTTCACAGTTTCTTTCCATCAATGTTAGAACCACCCAGTACTGGCAACCTTTAGAGATGTTGATACAAATATATCTTGTAATTAGTACCCTGTAATATTCCACTGCCTTGTGCCTGTTCTTGATTCCATTGAAGAAGACATCTCCTGCCTCTTCATATAATTCCATGGCCAGGTGCAGCTCTTTGGGTTTCAGTGCTGTCTCTATGGATGCCTAGAAAGGGGATCCAGTGAGGTTAACAGCTGAGGCAATAGGATCATGGAAAAAGGCTGAATGTTTGCTCAAAACAACTCAGGACACTACAACTTAGCTGCATCCATTTTAAGACTCTTATACATAACAAAGTACAGAACCCTTCATGACATTTTCTTTTTTATTTCCATTGCAGAGACTTCATAACTCTGAAGGAAAAAGTGGAAAGTAGGTACAAAAAATTTAAACATCTCTCCATGCAGAGAGATTTCCATTGCTTGGTGATATGTACCCTCTTATTTTACTTCATAGCATTCAGTTCTCCTTTTTTGTAATTTGATGTTCATCATTCTAATGCTTTTCTACTCACCCCCCTTACGTTTCAGGACCAAATCTCTGAAATCACCACACTACAAATCCAAATGTTGCTTATGAATCTAAACTCTGCACCCACAAATGAAAGTCATAGGTTTTCAGTGTTAAATATTATATAACCCAATATTAAATATTAATATTTAATATGACCTAATATTAAGATAAGTGTGCAATATGTAACTGCATCTTTTGTTTAAAGCTTAGAGCAGAAAACATGCATATGGGCAATGCAGAAGATCTATGATTCAGCCAAGATCCAGTCTATATGTAATAGCTAGAGGGATATTTACTGCCATGGTTGGTGATGCCTTATATTGTTAGACACTGACTCAGCATCCTCATGTGCCAGACACAGATGAAAACTCGCATTTTATAAAGAATAATCTAGGTTATCCAATGATTGAAATCACACTTTTGCAATACTCTTTTACAAAGTGGTTGGGTGAAAAGCTACAATTAGTACAAAAGAACAGAAAAACACCAACTTAGAAAACAACTTTTTTATGTACCTGTAAATACATTTCCACAAGTTCATTCTCTTGCATTTGATAATAGAGCTTACCAGCCTGTAACCAGGCCTGGGCTGTTTTAATAATTTCCTCCAGATCAATAAATATTCTTAGGCTCTGCTTGGTAGAATCCAATGCCTGTTTCAAAGATCTGTTGGATTTACATGTATTTCATTATTAGTGAAACTCATGAATAGTTAAAAGAAACCATCTCATTTTGAGCCACTCTATAAAACATCGCTTACAAGAAACTGCATTCTGACCTTCACACAGGCTGAATTCTTTCCTTTGGTCTTAAATCCAATGGAGAAATTATTTTAAGCAGATGAACCTTTAAATTCGTCCTTAAATAAGTTCATGTTCTAAAGATATCACTCTTAATGGAAGACACATTCAAGAGATTTTAAAAAAACAATAGGGAAGAAGGTTACTTCCTTTTATTTTAATTATACAGCTTAAAAATCATGTTACAAAGAGATAGTTTCCAAGATTTTGGATAGCATGAGAAACCCTAGCAGATATAACAAGGCAAACAGCTTCCTTCAGGCATAACATCTTGAAGGAAGGTAAGAAGCAAGCAGAAAACAATCCACACCCTTTATTTCAAGGATCTTCAAACTTGGCCCTTTTATGATTTGTGGTCTTCAACTCCCAGAATTCCTCAGCTAGGCACACCTAGCTGAGGAATTCTGGGAGTTGAAGTCCAGTCATAAAAGGGCCAAGTTTGAAGACCCCTGCTTTAGTTTGTTTGCCATATTCATTTCCCTCTTCCTCAAAAAAATTCAAGCACCATCATTTTTATTATCTTCCATTCATACCAACTCTTGTGTGGCATATATTCAGAACAGTGCATGCATTCATTCAAGGGGCATGGTCATATGCCACTGACCTCCTTGTGCTTTTTTATGTGACCCATGAGTCTTTAAAGCTAGAGAATTCTCGCTGTTGCCTTGGCTGAAGGATATAGGCAGTGCTACTCCTTCTGCTAACCTTTCCTCAAAGGTTAAGCTTTAGATTACAGAGCAAATGCCAGGCAGCCTTTCAAGTGAACCAGTGACAATCTTCAGAGATCAAGAGGGTAGGCCAGCATTTCTCAGCCTTGGCAACTTTACCATATGTGGACTTCAACTCTTAGAATTCCTCAGCCAGCTGGAGAATTCTGGGAGTTGAATTACACACATCTTAAAGATACAAGATTAAGAAACACTAGGGTAGGCATATCTTTAGATCCATGGGGTACCTCCATCTCTGAAACCAATGTGCTGTTCGCATCCAAAGTCAACAATGGCTACGCTAGCAATGTGTAATCTTTTATTCTAGTGAATTCATTAAAATTACTCACCTTTTATTCTCTCTCCAAGCCATCCAGAATAGCATATGCTTAAAACCTTGCCTCTGACTTCCTGCAAAAGTAAGATTTCTAACGTCCCTCTCCCCTTTTGTAGTTATGTCAACATGCCTAGTTGGGAAGAAGACTACTGCTTTGGGGAAAATATGCCTTTGAAACAGGTAATTAGAAACAACTTTGATATTTATAAGTAGGTAATTTGGAAAAGGAATAATCTTGAGAAAGAGAAGGAAGAACTGCTGTGAAGACAGTGGTCAGATAAAAGAGATCTGGGTCTGGACAGATCTGTAATCTGAGTAAGCATTTCAGATAAAACTCTCCCTAGTTCTCAGGAACAGAGGTCCCCAACATTTTGAGCACCAGGGACCGGTTCTGTGGAGAGAGGTTTTTCTGCAGACCGAAGGGGGTGTGGTTTCATGTACTGCCTGCATCCCACAGATGGGGCTTTGCTTGTTTGCATGGACCGGTTTCTGGCATGCTGCAGCCCGGTGCCGGTCCATGGAGCGGGGGTTGGGGACCCCTGCTCAGGAAGATAACTAAAAGAGGGGGAAAGTACATTCAGACTTGCAATATTCTGTTACTGTAAATTTGTAATAAAAGTAGTATTAGTATATATAAGGTTTCCAAGACTGGTCTGCCTTGGAGGGCTGATAAAGTACATTGATTGCCAGTAAGAAACAATGGGAGGAGATTAGAACTTAATATTGTTTTTATTGAATTCTTTTCCTTTTTGTATTTTTTATTCTTTTCTCTTTTTCCCTTTGCTCTTTTCTTTCTTTTATATAATTATGTGCATTTATTTTTAGAACAATGACAAATAGCAAAGTTATCAATATTAATCTTTAGAATGTTATACAGATTTTAACTTTTTTCTTAAGATAATATATGGAAGTTAGGTCTATAGATTTAATTAACAAATTAATGAAATATTGAGTTAATGAATCTTAAATTTTATAATTATCAATCTTTCTTTGCTGATATTTATTCCCCCTATTTTTCCTACATTTTTTTTCTTATGTAGCTACTTATTCTATTGTCTAAATGTTTCAAACAAATTCTTTATTAAAAGAAAAAACAAAGGAAAAGGTGGCAACTTGAAGCAAGTGAACCACTATGGAAAACCTAGCTTGAAATATCTGGTGACATATACATTTCTCTCCTGTGCATCCACACACTCTTCTTTGTATCCTGGTTATTGTATGTAGGTCCAGTGCTTTTCGTTCAGCTATTTGCAACATGGCATATTAATATGATTACACTTGTTAACAAATGAGCTCTGAGCTGAATTCACAGTAAATACATTGATATTCTGCATCTGGGTGCAGAATTGTTTCTAACCCCCCCCCTTTTTTTTTTAAAGCAAGGAAGTCTGTGTACTTATTTTCTTTTTGCCTCTTTCCTTATATTCCAGATATCATTCTCATCTGTATTTATCTGGCAGGTGAACATATTATATGACTGATGAAGTGACTTCTGGCTTACCAAGAGAAAACATGCTTTGCTTTAAAGTGTCACAGATATTAATCCATGCTGATTTTCCCACAAACCAAGACAACTGAACACAAGAGAATGTTTCATTATTCCTACATAATACATATACAATAAACTAATAATATCAAATGAGTATGATTTTTTCCCCTTCTTTCCAAAATATTCAAAGCATCTGACATTAAAATCAATGGCAGAGAATACATTAAAAACTAATGAACCTTTTTGAAAAGACTGAATTTGTTGCTTTATGATCTAGTGTTCAATGGATTATGAACAGTAGAACTCATGCCATTTGGGCTTAAAGACAACAATATTCTAGATTAGAATTTCATGCTTTAAATGTTATTGTTTTTCACTTCAGGATGATAAAAGGAAGGAGAATATTTGTAGCTCAGGGGTTGAAATGAGGGGTCCTTGGTGCTCTCTGAGCTTGCTTGTTTTCTTGCAGACCTTTCATTACCCTAACTAGGTAACATCATCATAACATAACATCAGGTAACATGATGTTACCTAGTTAGGGTAATGAAAGGTCTGCAAGAAAACAAGCAAGCTCAGAGAGCACCAATGATAAAAGGAAATTGCTTTAATAACAAAATCCAATAAAACCAAAATACTGTTCAAAATATTGTAACACTTTTAGTCCCAGTCATTATTTCAACATTTAACAAGGAACATGAATGCTGACTCACCTGGGTGTTTGTAAACTTTGGTAGAGCTGGCTGAGGACCTGTAGAAGGTGACCTTCTTTTTCTCTGTCCTGGAGGTGCCGAGCTAGGAGAACGTGGTGCTCGTGGTATTGAATGGAGGCTCTGATATCAGGATGCACTTTACTATAGAAATGGCAGAGGGACTCAGTGACATGAAGTTGACCTACACGGCATCAGGTAGGATAGAGATTTTTTTTTTAAAAAAAAAAAATACCGAATAAATAACACACTTGACTTGACGTGAACAATTTCCCCTAAGAATAAGTACTCACTTATCACATTTTGAGTCTTCAAGGCAATGGCCAAGGCCAGCTCATAAAAGACAATGCCTTCTTCTGCCTTACACCTCACTAGCTTGGACTGAGCCACCCATAACAAAATGTGCACCAGTTCCATCTGTGTATCATCACCATCCTGGAGTTCAAAATACAGCTGAATGGCCCGGAGAAAATAGTATTCGCCTAAATAGTAAGCCCCCAAAGATGTGACCAGGCAACCAAAGTTGGCTAAGGCAATGGCTTGGTTACGCTGATTTCCATTTTCCTGGGCTTTCTTCAAGGCCCATAAGTAGTTCTCTGCTGCCTTTTGCACCTGCCCTTCTCTTGTAAGGGCAATGGCTAAAAGATTGTGAACGACCCCATCTTGTGTGACACTGTCTGTCTGTCGCAGAGAACACAGGAGGCATTGCATGATCTCTGAGGTCTTTTCTGGTAGGCTGTTCAAAATAAACAACCACCCCAAAGAAAGGGATGCTTCAAATGCTTCTTCTTCACCCATCACTTTACCAAGGGCAACGGCTTGGTTGGAGTAATGCACAGCCTTTTCTAGCATGCCATATTTGAGGTACAGTTTGGATAAAAGTGCACACAAGGCTTTTTCAGTAGATACAGTCCCAGCTTCATGGGAGAAGGACAACCCACAATGCAGATAGAAGCAAGCCAATGCTGAGATGCTGTTGTTGCTTTTCTCTTGGACTTTCAAGAGTTTAGAAGTGTTTGCAAGGATGAATCCAGCTCTCCAAATGGGTGTGAAGCCACCTTTTATATTGCTGGGGGAGACCATCCTGGCAGCTGCTAAAGCTACATGGGGCACATACTTTTTTCCATACAGATAGGCAAGAAAAGGCATTGTATCTAAAGGAAATGCATTGGTAGCCTGGCTGGTAAGCTGTGCATTCAGAAACTGCAAACGTTCCGCAAAAGGAAGGACCTCATCATATTTGCCCAGGTGCAAGAAGAGTCTGACAATGAGGAAGCAGGACCGAATCTCCATTGTTGTGTTGCCTACAGCAATGGCTTCTCTCAGGATATACATCATAACTTCTAGTTCAGTCTCAGAACTGAAGCAGTGTCCAGACATGCAGGCCAGGAGTGTCATCCCTTTCCCAATCATGGATAAGAACTTTTGCTTCATCTTTTGTTTTAGATAAATGGCAGCAAGGTTTGCATGTAATGAGGTAAGTAGAGGTAAATCTTCAAACCCCTTGTCCATAATATTCATGGCTTCCTCAAAGTAGACTCGTGCTTGGGAGAACTTGGCCTTCCTGACACAGAGGCGGCCCAAAAGATAACATATCCGAATATGAGCCCAAGCAAAGTGGCCCCTCTTAGCCCAGTTCCTGGATGTCTCCAGATATATGACTAACTCCTCTTCATTGGTGAACCCATAGAAGGTAGAACTGAGGAAGGAAAAGGAGAGGTCATAGAGACTTTGGAAATGAGGCACATAGCTATCTTGATTGAGGAAAGTCAGTATAGGATCAAACACATCACAGTCTTCCATATGCCCAGCATTTAGATCAATAAAGAACTTGGGGTCATCAAGGTCATCTGGCTCTGGCAGAAGTAAATGTTCAAGGGTGAAAGGTGAAGATTCAACCACTGGAGTTGACTTCTCAGAATCAGTATGAGTAAATAAACTGTTATAAGATTGCTTCCCCCAAATTTCAAATATCCAACCATTCTTATGTCCATGTACAGCAGCATCTGAAAATGATTAAGGAAGCACAACAATATGATTCCTTTTATGGTAATACATTTCAGGGGGAAAAAACATTCCATTTTCCCTTTCAACCATACTCACCTGATGGTCTTTGTGGGTACATTGCAATAGGTTCAAAGCCATCTATGTAATCAAGAAAAAGGAAAGAAATATGCAAGATCAAAAGTCAAACTTCAAACTTGGCATTATAACAAAAAACTTAAGTTGCTTCATTCAAAGCATACACAAGAAAAAATGAAGTCCAATCTTAGTTTGGGAAGGAAGAAATAAGGAAAGAATAAGATGAGTGTAGGGGATATAAGGCTACAGTAGATGACTGTACTACAATGAAGAAAGAGAATATTGTAAATTCTGAATTAGGTCAACTTATTCATTTTCTACATTGAAAATGTCATTAGAAATAATAGAAAATTTTGTTCATTCCTATTGTTCAATTGCCTTTTGATGTGGCAGAGTACAGGCACACTTTGGAGATATTGCAAATTCAGTTCCAGACTATCACAATAAAACACATATTGCAATAAAATGAATCACACAATTGTTTTGCTTTCCCATTGCATATAAAAGTTATGTTTTACACTCTGTATAGTCTATTTAGTGTGCAATAGCATTAGGTCTAAAAATAGTACATGCCTTAATTAAAATCTTTTTTATGGCCAAAATGATTAATAATGATGAAAAAGTTTGAAATATTATGACAATTACTAAAATAGGACACAAAGACATGAAGTGAGCAAACGTTGGAAAAATGGTGCCAGTAGATTTGTTCACTGCAAGGTTGCTGCAAACTTTCTATTTGAATGTTTAAAAAGGCAGTATCTGGAAAGCATAATAAAGTGAAGTGGAAAAAAATATACTATTCCTATGTAACTGTTGATACAAATTAACAGGTGATAAATAAAAAAGAATTGGGTAAGGCTGGCTGAGGAATTCTGGGAGTTGAAGTCCACAAGTCTTAAAGTTGCCAAATTTGAAGACCCCTGATTTACTGTCTTGGTTATATTACATCTCATCCTCCTGTTATTATGTCTACTAAGAACTAAAGCTTATAGAGATCAACATGACATCAAACTATTTCTTGAATATTTTTCAAAGAAAATATTCTATCAGAAGATGAATAGTATAAAGATAGGAAGCAGCAGAAAATCTGGGAACAAGAAATAAGACGTTAGAAAGAGACAATATCCAGAGATATGGAAACATACCAAGTCTATATACAGAGGTGATGTCTGTCTGTGCCCATTCATTAAGAAGATTACTGTAATATACCTCATTGTCATTACATGGAGCCTGGAGGAAAGCAGAAATTTCTTCTTCACTGAAGAATACAGGGTTCTTTCTCCTGTGTTGGGGAAGAAAAGGCAGAGAATGACCAACCAGTCCCGAATATTGTTTATGTTCCCAGAGCCCACTTATCTTTAAGATGATGTTGAATATCTGTAGCTCGGGTGTAGGATGGTGGAGGTTCGTTCTCCGAGCTTGTGGGTTGGTTTCTGAATGTTTCAATACTGACATCCCCTAAACCAGAAGTCTCCAACCTTTTGGGCACCATGGATCGGTGCCATGGAGAAAGGTTTTGAAGGTGAGGTTTTGAATACTGCCTGCATCCTGAGGATGGAGCTTTGCTTGTTTTTGCGGTCCGCTTGCTGGCATTCTGTGCACCGATACTGGTCCATGGACTGGGGATTGGGGACCCCTGCCCTAAACTCCCCTGAAGATATTACCTAGCCTAGTAATGAAACATTCAGAAATCAACCCACAAACTTGGAGCCCTAACCTCCACCCTCACCACTTACCTTTTTCTGCTGTAAAATGCAAAAAGAAAAATCCAGATCCTGCAATCTAATATTAGATTAGAAGAATTCAAGCACAAACCCCCACTCATTCCCAAAACTAAGCAATGATTTTGCAGTAAGCATTTAATGATGCTTAATAAAACCAACCCCAGGGGATCATTGCTGAAAAAATATAATTGAAGGATAAATGGGTACACTGAATGTAGAAAATGTATAGAAGGCAAGCTATTTGATTGACATCCCGAGTTATGTTTTTAAAAAGGCCCTTGAAAACATCTCAGCTATGTCTTGTTCTGCAGTTCAAGGTCCATTTTTTTCTTCCTAGGGCAAAGAGGCATCACTTAACAGTAAACACACACACACACACACACTAAAGTCATTCAAAACCTTCTCTGATCGTGATGCTTGCTATGAAGTTTTAACAAATGCAACCAAAGGAAAAATATATTAGAAGTATACACGGAGAGACACAAGTATTGTCTCTATTATTCAACATAGCTGTTCAGAATGACATTTATACAGATGAAAGTATTGATTAGGGAACATGTCGTTAACATAGATGATTTATTTGAATACATTTATTTTTTACTGTAGAATTTCTCAAAGGTGTTTGCTGTTGTGTCACTTTTTCAGAAATTTTCTCATATTTTTTAAAAACTAAAAAACCTATAAAAATATACTTTAGGTCTTTATACGGTTTTTTAGTTTTCCATATTTCTGCAATAACAACAGGAACTGAACTGATTTCTTACATTATATTAATGTATATACCAGGAGAATACAAACAATAAACCAATAAAAGGAACTTTTATGGAATACTAGTTGGTAAATTTCCATATCTCCAGTCAAGAGGACTGAGTAATTGAGGACTGATACTACTGATATAATAGGTGCCAATTTTCATACCAAGGTGCCAATTATACAAATACACCAAGTGTTTGGAGATGGCAACCATGGCATTTTATATATTTGTTATATTGTTCATTGTACTATATACTATATACAATTAACTAGTGGAGCAACTTGCCTTCAGAAGTTGGGGTGCTTCATCACTGGAGGTTTTTAAGAAAAGACTGGACAATGATTTATTTGAAATGGTATAGGGTCTCCTGTTTAAGCAGGAGTTTGGACTAGAAGACCTCCAAAGTCCCTTCCAACTCTATTCTGATTGATTGATTGATTGATTGATTGATTGATGATACTTGCATCAGAAGATGTGACCCAAGTACTGAGTGATAGCCTCCTTTCATGTCACATATCATGTCACACATCATTCTCCCTTTGTGTATTATTGCTATACGAAAACAGTCTAAAGAGATTACAACTAAATAGACCGCTTATCAGACCTATGAACTGTTTTCCTTTTGGATGATACACGAAAATAAATGTAAAGGCACAAAAAGTTCCAATGGCATTTATCAAATCCAAAATTATCTTCCCAGCTTTATTTTTTAAATTTTTTTGTCATGTTTAGTTTTATATATAAATGTTAAAATTCTTTTGCTATTAAATGAATCAGATATCTAGCATTCTTCACAGACTTCACTGATTATACTTAGATATTTTATGTAAAATGTAAGTTTCTGGTTTCAATCATTTAGCGTGCAATTCAATGGCCACTTATCTGGAAGTAAATCTCATTGGAAGATACATAGGTTTAGGCATTTACAATCCATAAAAACTGACAAAAGAAATATAACACAAAGGAAGATTCCTTTCAGGGCATTAACAAAGTTACCATCTTGTGGAAGACAATAACGACACCTTGTGGCCACCACAATTTCACATGACTGCAAAGTTTTTGCAGACAACAAGACATTAACTCAAAAAAATAAATTTGCACTTGGTAGAAATGTATTCTCATTTGTCTTTGACACTGATGCCACACATAAGTATTTATTTATTTATGTTTGTTTGTTTGCTTTAATTAGCTGCCTGACTCCAGTGGAAGTAATAAGAAATAAAATCATAATATCTACTCAATAAATGGTGTTAAAAAACCTGGCCTTAGCACGAAGCATGACTTGGGACTATTGCAAATCTATCTAGATAGTGGTTAAAGTCTACTTTTCCTGCATTTTAATTTAATCTGTTTTAAAAGTAACTTCAAAGTCATAGGGAGAGAAGAGAGGAAGAATTCACTGCAGATGAATAACCTCTCACAATATCCTGGTGCTCTGCATAACTAAGGCAAAAGTGGAAGCAGAGCCAGTTTATTAAATGAAAGGGTGTACGTCGAGGGACCTATATTATAACAAAGAAGGCTCTTGTGGTCGAATTCTACTCTTAGATATCTCTTAAGACTCTTGGTGTGTCCTCCCTAAGGGTAACGTTCCAAGAATTTTACAACAGTCATATAAAAGGCATATCCTCTCCCCTCAGGTAAAACTGAGCCAAATGGGCATGATTTAAATTATTTTAACATTGATGCAGAATAAATGAGGAAGAGCATCCTTTAGTTCAGCATCATTATTGGTTTGCATTCTGAATTGTTTATGAGTCCTTACCTTACTTTAGATAAAAGCATCCCATCTCTCTCCCATCTGCTTTTTTTCCATTGACTGGACAAAGAACTACACTTGAGATTTTATAAAAGAGGGGGAAGGATAACTATTTAATAGGCACATGATCAACTGGAACTGATCTTAGAAAACCAAGTATGGCAGACGTAGCATTTGAATTAGAGAGAACCAAGAATATTTTGTTTTATTTGTTTTATTTTGCTTTTGCTATCATTGTTGACTCCTGGTGACTGACTGAATCTCAATCCCTGTTGTTTTTTTTATAAGATTTTTTGCAAATGGTTTCCATTCCTAAAGTTGTGAGAGAATGACTTGGTTCAAGGTTGCCCAGCTGGGCAAGGAAAGACTAAAATTCAGGGTCTTCTAGTTTCTACCCTGGATCAACCAAGAAATAACATGGTTGTACTCTAGACTGGAAAGTAAACAAAGAAATGAAAAGTGTATTAAAGAAGGTAATGGAAAACTATTTCTGCATTTATTGTTAAATAAAATGTTTTGAGGTATTGAACTATTGAACTATTAATGAAGCCATTAATAGTTGAGCTCTGTACCATTGTAATACATTTCTTGCACTATTCTTTTGTTTGTCAGTTTTATTCTGTGTCCCATTGTGGTTAAATTAAATATTATTTAGAATTTTACATAATAGTTCAAGAAAAATGTTTTCAAAGGGGGCTTGTCATATAGGCTCAGGCAACATTCTGAAAATAAACTTCACTAAATAAAACCCCACTCATTTATCTAAAAATATTGTCTTATAATTGTCTCAACTGAAAGTTCCCTGAGATAGATTTGCCAAGTTCTTTTGCTTTTTTCTGCCCTATCAGGAACCACCATCCCACAACAGACTTTCCTCAGTGTCCATAAAATGATTTCCATATTCTGTATCTTGTATCCAAGTATCCAAATTATTCCTTGACTTATCTTTGCCTGGCCTGTACCTATTTACCTCTGTCAGAGCACTATGACTAGCTCTGCCAAAATAAATCTATACCAATGTTCTGAAAAAAGATATTCCAAAGCTATTAAAAAAGTTATAAACCTTTGGGCAAAAGACAAACTGCCCAAAATTAATGGAATGAACTTCATTGTAGGAAGCATTTCGATTCTGACCAGCACAAGGTTGACTCAGTCTTTCATCCTTCCAAGGTCAGTAAAATGAGGACCCAGATTGTTGGGGGGCAATATGCTGACACTGTAAATTGCTCAGAGAAGGCTGTAAAGCACTATGGAGGAGTATATTAGGCTAAGTGCTATTAATTATTAGCTAAGAGTTGGTTTCCATTTTTAAATTATACTAACTGACGTACAACAATGTTGCTTTGTCACTTTTTCCTGATGAATCTTCAGGTTTATCAGCTTGTGTAAAACTCAAGCATGGAGGCTATTGCAATTAAATGACACAATTTTTCCATACTTTGTGGGGTTTTTTTATCTTATTACCTGAGGCTTCCTAAAATAAAGATTCTGTTGGATTTACATATTATTAATTTGTTAATTGTTAATTTGGATCACAACAAATTGTGGCAAGTTCTTAAAGAGATGGGAGTACCAGACCATCTCATTTGTCTCTTGAGAAACCTATATGCGGGTCAAGAAGCAACAGTGAGAACTGGACACGGAACCACTGATTGGTTCAAAATTGGAAAAGGAGTCCGGCAAGGCTGTATACTGTCGCCCTGCCTATTTAACTTATATGCAGAGCACATCATGAGAAAGGCAGGGCTAGATGAATCAAAAGTTGGAATTAAGATTGCTGGGAGAAATATCAACAACCTAAGATATGCAGATGATACCACTCTAATGGCAGAAAGTGAAGAGGAACTGAAGAGCCTCTTGATGCAGGTGAAGAAGGAGAGTGCAAAAGTTGGCTTGAAACTCAACATTAAGAAAACCAAAATCATGGCATCCGACCCTGTCAATTCCTGGCAAATAGATGGGGAAGAAATGGAGGTAGTGACAGATTTTATTTTTCTGGGCTCCAAGATCACCTCAGATGGGGACTGCAGCCAAGAAATTAAAAGACGCTTACTCCTGGGGAGGAAAGGTATGGCAAATCTAGACAGCATACTAAAAAGCAGAGACATCACCCTGCCAACAAAAGTGCGTATAGTCCGGGCCATGGTTTTCCCAGTTGCAATGTATGGCTGTGAAAGTTGGACCATAAGAAAGGCTGAGTGCCAAAGAATTGAGGCCTTTGAACTATGGTGCTGGAGAAGACTCCTGCGAGTCCCTTTGACTGCAAGGCGTTCAAACCGGTCAGTCCTAGAAGAGATCAATCCCGACTGCTCTTTAGAAGGCCAGATCCTGAAGTTGAAACTCAAATACTTTGGCCACCTAATGAGAAGGAAGGACTCACTGGAGAAGGGCCTAATGCTGGGAAAGATTGAGGGCAATAGAAGAAGGGGACAACAGAGAATGTGATGGCTGGATGGAGTCATTGAAGCAGTAGGCGTGAGCTTAAATGGACTCCAGAAGATAACAGAGGACAGGAAGACCTGGAGGAACGTTGTCCATGGGGTCGCGATGGGTCAGACACGACTTCGCAATTAACAACAACAACAACAATTTGGGCTTAACACATGTTCACTTAGCTACAGTATGAAAGAGTGTGAAAGAGTGTTTGGATAATATCTCGAGATATGAATCTAGCCCCCTAGGACTTCCTCAACAAAGAAGGATAAAATAAATACAATGTGTAATTCCTATACATGAAAGTGAAACCTCTTCTAATATTGTGCTAATATTTACCAAAATATTCTTATTATATCATAGATAACACTTATCACAACCTCAGACAAGCTTATTTATAGCTGATGTAAGAACAACTGGGAGAAAAGGGACATACATTTTAAAAAAATGCTGAATATTCTAAAGGAGAGCTTAATAAGGTTGGTGAAAATGGCTATAATATTTAAGATAGGACTTAGCACTTAGACATATACCATTCCATAGTGCTTTATAGCCCTCTCTAAGTGGTTTATAGAGTCAGCATATTGCCTCCAACAATCTGGGTCCTCATTTTACTGACCTTGAAAGGATGGTCAGTAAACCTTGAGCCGGTGAGAAGATGTAGTTAAAAAAAGATAACAAAAAAGCCCACAAAACTCAAATCATAAATCTGGATTGCTTGATGCCACACAGCTTTGGGAGTAGGGAAAAATTCCAATCCATGGAGAAAGAGAACTCAGTGTTCCTCTGACTACTTCTGCCACAACAATCAAGGAAAAATTGAGACCACGTGAAAGGTTCTGTTTTTTGTTTTTCTTTAATTTTTATCATATGGTTTGAACAAGTAATATTTATTTTTTTTACCCAGGATTCTATGCACCCGTTTTACATCTTAAATATAAAAGCTTGGATTGTGCCATGTTTCAACTAGATGATCTGAAGGTCGTGAATTCTGCCTTGGTTTCCACCTCTGTTTTTTATTTTTATATAAGCACACACACACACACACTCACACACACACACATCCTACTTACATTGATTCATAACTCTCAAGCTGCACTGATTTGGTCTGGACAAAGCCAAGTATCCCGCTAGTTGTGGATTTCCCTATAAACCAACGGAGACCCGGAATGAGAAAGCCGATCACCTCTAGGATATCCCCTTTGCAGTAACTCAGTTCATCCCAGCTTTTTCCTCTGTGATCTTCCGTAGCTGTGCATCTCCCTTGGCCTGAAAAATAGAATGAGCAGGCTGAACAATTGTATCATTCTCTCACAGCAGCACCATGGCTAGAGGCAGTGGAGTATATGTGTGTGTGTGTGTGTGTGTGTGTGTGTGTGTGTGTGTGTGTGCGCGCGCAAACGAAGCATGATAACAAAAACTCTTTGTATTCCATGACATTTTTGTTTTCTTCAGTAGCTGAGGCTTCACAGACAAGCCTAGTCTGTTTTTTTTTTAAAAAAAACAAACACCAGGCAGTTATTTATTCTACAGACATATAAGAAGCTCTGAAGACATTTCAATTTGTTACCAGGGGTTTTGGGGGTGGAAGGGAAACAGCCATTGACAAAAATATTTGCCCTACATCAAACTAATGGAAACTAATCAAGGAGAGAAGCAATCTAGAACTAAGGAGAAACTTCCTGACAATTAGAACAATTAATCAGTGGAACAACCTGCTTCCAGAAGTGGTGAATGCTCCAACACTGGAAGTTTTTAAGAAGAGACTGGACAGCCATTTGTCCGAAATGGTATAGGGTTTCCTGTCTGAGTAGGGGGTTGGACTAGATGACCTCCAAGGTCCCTTCCAACTTTATTATTACTATTATTATTATTATTATTATTGTTGTTGTTGTTATCATGGATCCTTTGCTCTTTTTTCATCTAGTTCACTGCTTTTATTTCTTTCCTGCTTCATATAAATAAAAATTCCATCATATAATATGTTCTTGGGATGGTATCTTCATCTCAGTGACTTTTTCCAGATGCCACTGAAGGCAAATTAATTAGTGCCGAGAGCAAATCAGTCTAAACTGATCACACAGATGTTTTTTGCCAATCAGGAAGGCAAAGGAAGACTGTTCAAGGTGACATCCTGAACAAATAAAACCTTTTCACTGATTGCTGGAAAATCCCTGAAAAAAAAAATACAGCACTTTAAATGTTGGCCAAGTGTTCATGAATTTCCCCACTTTCTCAGCAAGCTATAAAATAATAGAAGCAACAGGGATGGTCTTTCTAAAAATCCAAATCAACACAAACATCCTTAGAAAACTGGAGGGGATTTTTCTCAATATTTTTAGACTCCAGACTAACATGTTCTAAAGATAACTAAACAGAAAGGAAAATGTTTTCCAATGGTTCCATTTGTTAGTTAAAATAAGACAAGTGTCATGCCTGGCAGTATTTTTTCTGCCTTTTTATGAATCAAACTAATCAGAGATGTGTAACCACTATACTCATATTGGACTGGATAAGTAGAAATAGGGGTCATACATGCACAGAGATAGGCTTTCTTTGAGTCCACTACCAACCATTTCTTGACAAACATACAATTCCCCCACAACTCTGACAGTAAAATCACTTTTCCAGCACAGATCACAATGGTAAAAACTGACAATTTCTCTTTCCTGCGGGGTTATAGTCACATTCTCATTCTGTTCAAAAGCAGGACTGCTACAATGAGAACGAATGAAAGCCAGAAAATCTGGGGTTCAAATATATATACAATGATGCCAAGAATTTTAATGAATAATACTTAATTGAAAGCAGAACTTTTTATTGGGGGACTAATAGATAGAAAATTGGAAAATAATTATGGAAGATTGCTGTTATGTATAGTGACAGCTTGAAGATGATTATATATACAAAAATGGGAAGATTATGAAATACCCATAAGGAAGGAATGGCTGGTAAAGATGACAGAATTGGCAGAGATGACAAAATTGTCTTGTTTGATTAGAGAAAGGACAATGATTATATTGTAATCCCTTATGGACTTTCTGTTGAAAAGAGACGAAAAAATGAACTTGTGATTTATAGGTTTAATGATTAGAAAGAGAAGACTATGAGAAAAAAAAATTGGGTTGTAACCTTAGAGTTAGAGCGTAAAATATCAATATATTTTTAACTGCTGTTCAGAAGATTGGAGGCAGTTTCTTTATAACGCACCTTACTTTTCCTCTCCTTCCTTCTCTCTATCTTTTCTTTGCATTTTTTAAATTTTTTCTTTCCTTTTCTTTTGCTTTCAAAATTTGAATTGTTTTTGTTTTTTTAAATAAATACACACAGAGAGAGACATGTTGTGTATTTGTGCAAGTGTGTGTGTATAAATACATACAATACATGCATACACACGCACACGCATGCACATACTCACATACACATTGAGAACAAATGGCACAGTTCTAGTCTTGAAAGTCCTATGAATGTGGCAGATAGACAGCAAGTGAAATAAAAAGGGAGGTGGTCAATTAATGATTTTTTTTAAACAAACTGATCTTGAGTTTTATTACACTCACCAATCTGCAAAGAGTCAGATCCACTGATTTCTTTGGATATGCCACAACTGATTGGATAGTTCTTCAAAAACCACCTGCAAATGCAAACAGCTATGAACAAACTGCTTCTCTGAGGGAAATATATGGTTGATGATATCCAGGTAGGAGATAATTAGTTGCTAGATCTGCTCCATAGCACCAGAGTCTTTGCATGCCTTCTCTTTTATAATTAATTCATGGAATTCATGACCCAACAATATGGTGGTAATAATAATAATAGCAATAGTTTAGATGCTTATCTTAAAAGAGTATTACACAAATAAAACACAAATCAAGATTCTGGAGATAAAATATAGATATAAATACCAGGATAACTCATCAGTGTTTTCAAAATATCTGACTTATGGAGACAGTTGATCTTGGTACTAGGGCGAATGCTTTTCAGACAAAATTACATCCCCAGCTCCTACACTTAAAAAAAGGCAGGCAGCAGATGACAGGAATAATGGTCAGAGAGATATTCACAATCAAGGAAGCCAATGCAAATCTAGAGAAGATTGTCTAGGCATAAGGTAATGTTCTGTAGAAAGAATATTGATCTGACCTTCCAATATAGTTTGTGCGTACATTTTGACAGACACGATTTTTAAAAAAAGTAGAAAAAGGAAACCTTTCTGTTTTAAAAAGCTTGTCAGCACTGTTAAATCTAGCACGCTAAATCTTCATTTGGAAAATATGAAATGAACAATTATGAATATCTGAAGAGACCAAAAAAATCTCCATTAAACAAACATACGTCTTTGTACACAAAACAAATTTGCAAACCATTCTAATGAGAACATTACTGCAAATGTTATAAGTGAATTAGAGGTTGAAAATAAGATTTTAAGTACACATGACAAACAACAGCCATTTTAATCTCAAAGTTAGAAAATGATATTTTGCTTGAGATAGCACAAGTGAACTCAGCATGTAGTCACAGTACAACAGTTGGATGTAGACAGGGCAACAGACAATCTACTTACTGGTAAAATGGAGGGGGCAATGGCTCTATAGTTGTGACAGATATCAGACCCCTCTGATCGGTCAACAGTGATGTCCCTTCCCACTTGGTTTCATGTCCAATGTCTTTCACATGGACTAATTCATTCTTGAGGAGTTTTAAATCCTCCTCCTCCTCCTCCTCCTCTTCTTCTTCTTCTGCAAGGCTGGTGAGTGTTGCTCTGGCAAAAAAGCTGCCTATTTACCAAAAGAGGAGAAGAGAAAGAAACAATGCGACTTCTGCAAATAGTGGGGCAGTATCTACTTTCCTAAGAACCCTTGCACATTTTTAGATCTCTAAAAGTTTTATTCCAGATCATTTCAATTTCCATTTAAATACCAGGAACAGTTTTTTTTTTTCCTGTCATGGTGCTGCAAACATGAAACTATCTGCTATCATAGGATTCCCCCCCAAAAGATCTCAGAGGCTTTCTTCTTTGTGAGAATATTTCATATAGTTCAATGTCACTTTAAAGACAATTATTTAATGGTTCAAATTCTTTTCTCCCCACTGTAGTCTAATTTGGAGACAGTTCAATGTTTCCCAATAGTTTAAAATGTGTTTTTACATGGAAAGAAAGAAAGAAAGAAAGGAAGGAAGGAAGGAAGGAAGGAAGGAAGGAAGGAAGGAAGGAAGGAAGGAAGGAAGGAAGGAAGGAAGGAAGGAAGGGGAAAAAAGAAGTAGAAAGAAAATTACATTACAGAAGATATCTGCAATGAAACACTTTGTTTCAGCTGAAGGAAATTATTTATATTCATTTATGTCCTCCACACTTTGTCTAGCCATGGCTCAGGATTAGTACCAGACAGTTCTCTGCTCTTGGAAGGGTCCCATTGGAAGTAAATGTGCAAATACTACCTGTTACCAGAAAAAGTTTTAGAGATATTTGAACATGCATAGACTCAGCCTCCAATACAATATTTTCCTGCATATCTTTCTCCCACATCCTTCTTCCTTGCCATATTGGAGACCTACTTTATAGTGAAACAGCATCACAGCATCGGTTTTTTGGGATTCTGACTCAGGATCCTTACCTTCCTGCAGCAAAAGACCCAGATACATGGTGGCCATGCAGTCCTCATCAACCGTGACAATGATCTCAGTATCATCTACCTGAGCACAGTTCAACCAGTACTCAGGAGTGAAGAGAAGTTGTTCCAGGCAGCAACCCACATATCCTATTTCATCATACCAAAGGAAGAACGAAAACCTGTAATGTGCTTTCCCCAAAGGCCAAGCTGTATTTATTTATTATCTCAGACCAAAGTTTAACCCAAATTATCAGCTATTGTATAGAGCAGGGGTCCCCAACCCCCGATCCATGGACAGGCACCGGGCCGTGGCATGCCAGAAACTGGTCCGTGCAAACAAGCAAAGCCCCATCCGCGGGATGCACACAGTACATGAAACCACACCCTCTCTGGGCCACTGAAAGCCCTCTCTCCACAGAAGTGATCCCTGGTGCCCAAAAGGTTGGGGACCTCTGCTATAGAGTCTCATTAACAGAGAATGTGCTTTTCCAGTGCCTGTATTACAAAGACGTTTGTAGCATATTAAACTAGTCTTTGAAAAGAAAATTAGAAGTGGCTCGTGTTTTGCCCTGAAGTTCTGCCTTAACATTATGGCCAATATATTTTATGTTCCCACAACTGCCCTTCTGATGGAAGGCCAGTCATTCCTCAGTGGAGTGTGATTTACCAAGTGCCAAATAAGTGGAAAACTTCCAGATTTCTTCCACAGTTCCGAAGGAGAGCAGAAAGCGATTCTCCTGTGCCTGGATGCATACCAGCCTGGCTGACAGCTCCTGCAAAAAGACAGAAAAGGAGAAGATTTAAATATGGTAAAAGGTTAGCATGTGCCTTATCATCCTTTTTTTTTTTTTTTTTTGCAAATTATAGGCATGACATTTGGAACTTGGAGCTTTAGACAAGGTGGGACAATGAAATCTAATCAGGAATTAAGGATTCATTCTTAAATATGGGGTCTAAAATAAGGTACAGAGTGAAGCCTGATCAGATCCATGTGCTAGCCAGCTGTATCTTCTTCAAAATATGACAACCCATTATCCTATTTTTCCATCATCCCTATTCCCAAAACACAGCATTTTGCAAGTCAGTCCACTGAATATGATTGGTTTTTCAGAACACGAATACTTCGAAATCTGGGGCAAATTTTACCGTTGGTATGAATTAAGAACTGCTTGGACTTCAAGTTAATGGTAGAATTAAAAGATATACCTAACTGTACATATAATTGTATATATAATTGCATTGTATAGAAGATGAGGCTTATATAGAGGTTAAGAACAATGTATTAAACTTTTGTACTATGATAGGAACTGATAGGAAAATTCACTCTGGAATGTCATGTTTGTCCATTGTTGTTTTAATTGTATTATGAATAAAAATTATTAAAAAAAAAGAATATGGTTGGTTTTTGCCCAAACAGCTTATATTTCCTTCAGTTTTGTCCTGCATCCAAAACCCTGGGTCTCTTCCAAGGATTTTTTACTACAACTAGAGATCGGTACTGTATGAATGAGTGTGCTATACATATTTAAGATGTTAATGAATGTTAATAAAATCATTCTAAAACATTTTGCATCATTTAAATTGTGTCCAAATATCTAGGTTAAAATTTGCATGGGCATGAAGTACACATCTGTAATTTGGGTCTAATGCAGTTGTAGCTTAGCTATGCTTAAATTATTTTGAATCAGGGAGGAAAAGGCTATATGTGTGTGTGTTTACACATAGCATTTTATTTTATAGGTCAGAGGCTTATTGATAGTTTGATTTCCACATTTTACTGCACTCACAATGTCACTTAGCAATAAATAATAAATGGAGATGGTAATATTCCAATCTCTGGTGGGGTTATGCAGCCATGCAAAGCAATATGAGAAGATGCCATACAGCTGTGCAACAACATATGCTCTGCATGTAGTTCAATCTTCAGTATTTCCAATTAAAGGTATTCTAGGCAATACATCAGCAAAAGATCGAACTTAAAGATTCTGAGGAACTGTTACTTCATCACTAGCAAGAAGTTATAGACATACAGTTTCCTCTGAAAACAATAGTAACAACCACTTCACCTTGAAAACAGCACAAACATCTTTATCGTCATTTTCCAGGGCCCATAATTTCTTTCTTGCTGCCTCTTGTAGCTGCAGATTGAGATCCTGTGCAGAGCGACTCTTGACAGAAAATGAGAGAGAAATTGCTTCAAGAGAAAGAGAAAGAGAGGAAATTAAATAGGAGAAAAATGATGTATTTAAACTTTTCTTACTTCCATTACTTTGAATAGATAAGGACTCTAGATCACGGAAAGGTCTATTTTAAAAAAAACGATAACTGTAGCTATAGCTGTATAACAATAAAACTCTTCTGCACTAGTTTAAATGAAGCAAGGGAACAGAAGCAGGAAAGCTGTTATCTTCTAGAGATTCTTAAAAAAGAAAAAGCTTGGTTGGCATCCAGATAAAAGACAGTTCCTGAAGATTATGAAAGTTACAGTTTAAGACATTTAGAAGCCATCAAATTGGTTATCCCTGCACTAGGTGACATACGGTAATTATAGTTGGAAAGCAGCTTCACATCTGCAGCCAGAAACTGAGGTGCAGCAGTTGGAAAAAAAAAACTGGGCTTCATGATGGTTCTAGGAAGGGATGCTAAGAATGTATGGATTACATCTGTTGCTGTTGGTCTTCCATTCTCAGGGAAGATACACATACAAATAGAAAATAATGCATAAAAGGTCTCAACAGGCAAAAGATGGCATTTTTGATATGTCTAGCAAATCTAAGAGAAACATATAGAATAAGATGCTTGCCAATTTCTGCCTAATATAGCAAAGTCTCCTTTGCTATCTCTCCCCAAACTAACTCAATAACAACTTTTCCATCCTGACTTTTTGTTTCCTTCACCATTTACTGTTACTGCAATCTATTAACATAATTCTAAAATCAGTTGTTTCACCCTCAAGATTTAAGTTAGAACACCTCATTTTCCCCAAATTTTTCTATTATGGAGATATTTTTTAGCACATATCTTTTTTCTGTGGCTGACTTCGTAACAATTATTGCAAGAAAATCAGTAGTTATCGGAGAATGTTTCAGAGTGGGAGCTCACTCATTTCAGTTATAAACCCTATACTTGTAATTCCATCTAAATAGGCTCTATGCACAAACATTTTGAATATTGTTTAATTGTTGGTAAGGTGTCAGCTGATATAAGAAATTGGCACATCATTTGATCAATCTTGATACCTTTTACACTGACATCTAGAATTACAGAGTAACTGTCAAAAATATTATTCCCCTTCACGCCTTCCATTTTCATAGCTTAATCTTTTACGCTGCTAGTAGCAATATGATGTGAAGAACACTAGTGCTCCTTTTGAAGAAATGAAATTCAGTGATCCAGCCCTCCTTCCTTCCTTCCTTCCTTCCTTCCTTCCTTCCTTCCTTCCTTCCTTCCTTCCTTCCTTCCTTCCTTCCTTCCTTCCTTCCTTCCTTCCAACATAAAATAGCAATTAGACAAAGACTTACCATTTGGGAACCCTTCCCCTACAGCCAGTGACACGGACTCAGTTTCCAGAGTGCCCTCTCCTATCTGTGCAGGATGACTTCCTGGATCCAGTTCTTTGGGGTTACCTGATAAGTCACCATGCAGGCAGAAGGACCACTGTCAACTTTTTTAGAGGAAGTAAAGTAAGGCTATAATGAAGGGGGGGCGTGGGAATATAAAAGGAGCTGCTAAACACTGGCAAAGAATGGACAATCAAGTCCAAGGATGTTGACTGAGTAACAGCAGCTCCCTGGTGACTCAGAAATCTTTTCCAGACTTCCAGTCTAAACTGGGACTGAACACTGAAGCTCATATTCCCAAAATAAATCTATTATGCCTTTTAGTATTGGGGTAGCATTGGTATGATCTCTTAACAAGGCAGAGAAGCTAAAAGATTAATATTCCGACCTCCCAGACGGCCACTTTTAACTTTGCTCTCCTCATCGATTCCCACACTTTACATTTTTGTACACTTATTATTTTGAAAATCCTCTTTGATACTCAAGTACATTTCATCAGCTGAATAGAATCAATATAGAAAATGAGGTTGCAAGAGAGAATGGAATTGTGAGAAGGGGCAGAATTGTTCTAAGGGCTTAAAAGACAAAACGGTAGTCTAATACTACCACTTTATTTATTACCGTGATCTAAGGAATGTTGTTTCTATCTCTTCAGGGCCTTAAAACAATGCTACCTATTTTCATGACTACTTTTTACCTACTTCCCTCCGAACTAAAAATACCTCATTCATGAGTATTTTAATCTCATGAAGTAGGTAAGACCAGGGAAATTTTTTATGGATAATAAAATTAGTTAATCTTTAAAGAGCTGGGCTGAGAAAGAGAAAGTGGCCCAAAGTCACCCAGCTGGTTTTTCATGCCTAAGGAAGGGACTAGAACCCACAGTCTCCTAGTTTTTTTTTAAATCAGTACCTTCCCCACCACATCAAATGGGCTCTCGTTTTATTTGAGATGTCAATTTCCCATTTCTTTGGGTATTGTAATGTTGTTCGTGAAAGATTAAATACATCAAAATATTTATGGTAATATGGTGTCTGATAGCAATTATATATTATACATTACTTGGTGCAGGTGAAAATTCACTTTTAAATATACATTTTGAGTTCATCCCCAGAGTTATAGCAAACTAGAATGTAGGTAAAAACTGATGGAAGAAACGTAACTCCAAACACATTTATCCTTTGCCTCTTGCCAGTTCAATTACAGGAGTTATATAGTGTCCAGCACTTGGAATAAAATATGTAGGACATTCATTTCTTAATAAATTCATTAATCAACTTTGCAATAAAATTTATAGTAAAGATATGAATTACCAGAAGTTATTTTGATTTTTTATGATGGTTTATTCTAACCTGCCTCGAACAAAACCTGGGGTGAACTCAAAATGTTACTGATGAAACAAGGCAGAACATGTTAGTTTTTTTAAAAAAATCCCTGATTGAATGAGAGAATCTTGAAATTATTTCACTATATAATAACAGGTATCACTAAAATGTCTCCAGAGTAACACTAATCTTTTTGGAACCTCTCAAAGGAGTTTGCAGAAACCACCTTGGAGAAAAGGACCATCAGGATGTGCTGTTCTTGAAAAAAAAACAGCTGCTTTACACACAATTATATGCTTAATGTTGGGAGGAAGATGAGATAACCTGTAATAGCTATAAAGTGAAAAATCCAGCCAGGTTCATATATCCAACATTGCCATAAAGCTCCTAGAGACCGAGTGCCCAAACTGCAATCCAAAACCCACTTATGCAACGTCGGGTGCCGGGTGGGTGTGGCCCATTGGATGGGTGTGGCCCATTGGGTGGGCATGGCCTATTGGGTGGGCGTGGCTGCGGTGGTAACAGCAGACTGGGTGGGACTAAAAAGTTCAATCAATTCCAACTTTGCAAGTTCTTTTTTTTTCCCCGCAAGAAGTTGAAATTGACTGATTGATTGAACCTTTTTTTTTTTTTTTGCACATGGTGGCGGAGGCCTAAAGCGAAAAGGTTTTATAAAACTCAGCTGAAGGCCTAGGACTGGGGCGATGGTGTGCATGCCCACAGAGAGGGCTCTGAGTGCCGCCTCTGGCACCTGTGCCATAGGTTTGCCACCACTGCCCTAGAGCAAGGACATTTAGGCAGTAAATTGTGTTAATGAAGACTAAGGCCTCTTTTTAAAAAAATCACAATGCAGCTTCCTCCCTCTTCTAGCAATCTAAAAATGTTTAAAAGTCTGGAATACATCAATAGCTGACAAGGGCCTCAAAGCTGCCAAGATACAGTATAAGGTTTGTAAACAACGGTAGGTTCACTTAAATTTTCCCTTCTTCTTTTGTCAGCTCTGCTAATCCATCTGTAAACGTAGAATGTGATTTGATTTACACTAAATTATAAACTATATTGGAGTTCCAAGTAAAAAAACCCCAATGGTTTCTTTGAAGTTTATTAAGCCTCTTGTATTTTTTAAAAAGGAATAAGGTCTCCTACTGCATTTTGCTTTTTCTACTAGTTTCTCTATGTAGGGTTGAATTTTAATTCACCAACAACCAGTTAAAATAGCGCAAAGGCATATCTTATAACAGGGAGAACGTCACCATGGCCATGTCATTCACTTTTACTTGCTATAATAAAATAACATTTTTTCTCAGAAAAAGTGACAAGCCAGATTTTATACGGTAACCATATTTTCCAGAGTTAGATCCAAATAACTCTAGTGTTTATCACGCTAATCTCATCCTTATGATGGGTGCAGGCATTTTGCTAACTGAAGTCATTCTGCACCAAGGACCATGAATAACATATTTTACATAGTAGGAAATGGCCCTAACTTTTCATTGAACTTTGTTTAAATCAAGGATAAGGAATCTTTCTTTGCCATCAGAGCTAGAAATGCCTAGAAGTACATTGTGAGCTTATGGTAACAAAGACCTACTTCAACATTCAAAGTCTACTGGTCTAACCTTTTCTCTTACATTACATACATACCTGCCCCATTCATATTACACACCACCAGACAACTCTCTCTTTATCCCTGCTGTAACAGTGGAAAAGGACCTGCTCTTTCAGAAACCTCTCTTCAAAGCACTTCAAGCACCTTTAGAGGCCATTGCATTTATACTTCCTTCTCTCTGATGGGAAATTGAAGGCCTGGAAACCTCTATATGGCACCATGAATTGGTTGCTTCCGAGAGAAACAATTCGTTTCTCCCTTCTACCTCTTCTCTGAGATAGAAATTTAAGCATCTTGGGATTCTCGCCTCCTTTCCATAGAAATAATTAAAACAGATAAACTAGTTAGATTCAGGGCTAACATGTACAGGTAGTCCTCAACTTATGACCAGCCACTGTTCAAAATTATAATGAAAAAGCTACTTATCCAGATTTGAACTTCCAACAGCCACTACCCCCTCCAATCACATGACTGCATTTTGGGTGCTTAGCAACCAGCCCTCATTTACAGCTATTTGCAGCATCCCATGGTCACATGACCACAACTTACAACGTTTTTGCCAGGTAGCGAACAATGAGTTTTCTAAACAACTGCCACATAAAACGTTGTAAAATTGAGTATGGGGATGTGAGTGCTACAACTTACAGCTGTACTTGCAAGTTCAGTTATGATTATAAATTTGAGGACCACCAGTATGCCAATAAGTGCTTTGATCTTTTCTAAAGCTTGTCTTTTCTTTCAATATCCAATTATCTTTGAAATAAATCCTGAAGTTCATTTTAGAGTGCAAGCCCTGTCTACAAGCTCAGCTTTATCCTATAGGGCAGGGGTAGGCAACTTTGGCTCTTTTATGACTCATGGACTTCAACTCCCAGAATTCCTGAGCCAGCCAGGCTGAGGAGAAAGAGAGAGGTTTCCAAGCTGAGCCATGCTGGCTCAGGAGTTCTGGGAGTTGAAGTCCATGAGTTATAAAAGAGCCAAGGTTGCCTACCCCTGCTTTAGGGCAAGCTATACTTGATAGTCCATCATAGTCACCCACCCAGCCATACCCATAGCTTCAAAGCTAAAAATAAGGTTATGTTTTTAAAAAATGCACCTGATGCCATCTTCTTCTCTGGGAACCATCTTTCTGGGGATTCAGCTTGACAATGCTGCAAACTTGACCAAGTGGCTGGGAATAGAGATTGGATAGAAGAAGAGGATTTTGATTCTGCACCTGGAAAATACATGGAGAAAATGAGATACAGGTTAAACCAATATTGTTAATGCTAACTGGTATATTTCATTAGGCCAGAAACAAAGCAAATCAGGTCCTTGTAAAAATGGTTCTGATCTGTCTCTTGCAATTGTGCTCTGCTGAAAGTTCAGAAATACATCTCTGTCAACTATAGTTACTTATTTATTTTAGTTTAAACTGTCTAGGAATGGCGAACTAAGTGTTTAAATAAGTGAACTGAAACTAGTTCCACTGTTTGCATAAATTATGCTAATGTTTGGCATCTTATTTTAAAACAACAGCTTCTTATGATATTTCCATAGGAACAGGATTGTGGAGCATCAATTTAGTCATTGGGCATAGAAATTTGGGGAGCAAACATAGCATGCTACTTTTTTACACTGATATCAGCCTACTGGATGATTCTCATTTCTCACACACTGGATTAGTTTACACTTGATCAGGAATAAGTCAGAACTAGGCGTGAGAGGACAACCTGATATCCCTGGACTACCCATGTAATCCCCAATCTAAGTACTAATACAGAATTTCTGCACTGAGTGTCTGAAGAGATGGGTCTTGTTAGTTACAAATCACTATGTAGCCTGACAAAATGTTCAAGTTCGGGAGCTACAGTACTCTGGCTTCTGAATGCTTTGGTCAGATAGTAGAAAACTACAGCATTGCAAGCATGGGAGGGAACACTGTCAGAGTATTCATCTACATTTCCCAGAAATTCAGAGGCTGTAATCAAAGTGCTGCAAACTAGACCACACAATGAAAAGGCAGCATAATTAATGATGATCTTGCGTTTGTGAATTTGTCATAATTGGAACTGTTAAGTCCTGGGAGCGATGGCGAGTGAAGAATACACGTTTCTGGAACAGCTCTTTATTGTGCTTATTTCATACTCCAGCAACAAGCAAAGGCACGCAGGCCTCCTTTTATACGTCTGCATTCCCCGGACAAGATGGCAACATTACTAGGCACTTTTCGCACCTTGTGCATGCACGCTTGGTCGGCGCCACTCAGTCTGGTCCCGGGCAGCTTTTGCAATTGCCTGGGAACCTTGAATATGTCCTCAGCCTGGATTTGCAGGCTCAGGACACAATACCCCTCCCCTCTTAGCTAGAACACACACGGTACTTGTTCTTACAATCCATACAAAATATAAAATAATAATAAATTTCTTTTCATCCTATAGACACTCCATTTTGTTACAACTTGTTGCCACTCTCTAATGTGTGCCTCTCTGTTGTTACCCACATAGGTTCCATCTCCTCACCATAGACTTGTACTATCCTTATGCTGAAAAGAACCTTACATACTCATCTAGGTGTTTAGGAGGGGCCTTAACCCGTTGGGGCCTTCGCAGGATGAGGGAGGGTGCCTGGCCTGACAGCTCCCCTGCTCAACTGGACAGACCAGGACTTGACCTTAAGGGCGCTTGGCCTATCGGCCTACCTGATGGGCTCGCTAGACCAGGACTTTTATGCACAGGTTTTGCAGGTGACCCCTGGTAGGGCATACCAGTAGAAATGCCAGAATTTCCCCCAGGCTCTGTGAGAGCAGCTGCACTCTCCCAACCTTCTGAGTTGGCTGAGGATTCCAGAACTACTCTGGATGGTTCCTGAGAACCTATGTCCTTGAGCCAGCAACCGTTTTCGGATGTGCCCTGTGAAACAGGTATAAGGGGTCCCAGTATTCGGCGGGCCCCACGGTCATGCCTGCAGTGCCAGAGAGGAGAGGCCTCTCTGCTTGCCCCCCTTACATAGGACCTCCTTTTGGAAACAGTTGCAGAATTGAACCTGCTTCCTAACTGTGTTGCCATTTCTTGCGTGTTCTGTGAGTTCTGTGAATACCCCCGGTTATCCTCCCTGTCTGGAGTGTTACTGTTTCTGTATGGGATATGTGGATGCCCCCGGGGTGACTCCCTGGCTGGAGTGCGTCTTGGTGTGTAGGGTAGTTCTCTGCCCCATGAATTCTTGTTTGGAGCACTTGCAGAATCTCGGGATGGGGGATCAATGATCTCCTCAGCTGCCGACACTGGCTGCTGACATTGATACTCAGAATGTATTCTATAACCTTCCTCCCCCCTCCCCCAGAGCAGAGCCAGGAGTGGAAGGGTGAGACTCCAGCCTCATACACAGCTGATCTATGTGCCTCCGAAGAATGCAGCGGTCTTCCAGGGACACTTCATAGGACAAGGGCCCCGAGACCTTGCAGACCACAGCTGGTACCCAGAGATGACCAGGCCCATAGTTTCTGGTCCAAACAGGAGCACCCACATGCAGGCACCTTGGTGGCCGTGGACGTGATCCTTGAGACGCCACCCGGTCAGGGTGCAGTCTGTCCAGCTTGGTAATGAGCCGGCGACCTCAACGAAGTTCAGCCAGGCTCTTTCCAGTGGCAGTGCAAGGTGTGGTGCGATGTGAAGAAGAAAGTCTGCTAATCTGTGTTGCCAGTCACCATAAGTCAGTCTCTTAAGGGCATCCTTGGTGGTGCGCACCATATGTTCAGCCATTCTGTTGGTGGATGGGTGGAAAGGAGCAGAAGTTTCATGGCGGATCATGTTGGCCTGGAGGAAAACCTGGAACTCAGAAGAGGTGAATTGAGGACCATTGTCTGAAACGAGAACATCTGGAGTTGCAAAAATACTTCTCAGCACCTGGATAGTCTTGGCAGCAGTAGTGGAGGACACAGGAACAACCTCTAGCCACTTAGAATGGCTATCAACAACAACCAAGAAGAATTGCCCCTGAAAGGTGTAATCTATATGTACCCTGCGGTGTAAGTTTCCTCCCATCTATGAACTGGGGCCTGAGGCATTTCAGGCCAGGACCGTTGGCACACATGGCACCCATGCACTTGAGCCTCAATGGCTTTATTGAGGCCAGGCCACCACAAATGGCTGCGCACAAGCGCCTTCATCCTGACAGTGCCAGGGTGTCCCTCATGTAAAGAATGCAGCACTCTAGTCCTCAGTGAGGTAGGGATTACTACCCTACTTCCCCATAGCAGACAACCCTTGAAAGTGGACAACTCATGTCTTCTTTGCCAGAAACTCTGAAACTCAGTATCAGGGCATCTGTCAGGCCATCCTGACAACACCCATGACAGAATGCGTGTGAACGTGTGGTCAGTGGCAGTTTCAGCAGCCACATCCCTTGCATTGAGGGGAGACTCAGGCAGCTCTTGAATGGACAGAATATTAATGGCTGAAGCAGGATCAGGCTCCAGTGTTGGAAGGGGTAATCTACTCAGAGCATCAGTATGACCCATTTCCTTTCCAGGCTTGTGAATTAAAGAGTAGTCATATGCTGACAGGAAAATGGACCAACGCAGCATATGAGGAGAAAGAATATGTGGGGTCTGTATGGTTGTGGTGAACAACCCTAGCAGAGGGTTATGGTCAGTGTAGACCATGAAATGGCAGCCGTATATGAAATCATGAAACTTCTTAATGCCAGCCACAATTGCTAGCGCCTCCCTGTCAATCTGAGCATAGTTCCGCTCAGCAGAAGACAAGGTTCTGGAGTAATACGCTACAGGGACCTGTGTCCCATCAGCCAACAGATGGCTAAGAACAGCCCCCACTCCATATGGAGAAGCATCACAGGCAATGCAAACAGGCAACTGCTCACTGAAGTGAGCCAGTACAGCATTAGAAGTAAGCAAGGCCTTAACCTCATTGAAACTTTTTTCATAGACCTTAGTCCACTGCCAACAGGCTTGTTTGTCTAAGAGCCTGTGCAATGGCTCAGCTATAGCAGCTTTGTTTGGCAGAAAGGCATGGTAAAAATTTAGTAGCCCCAAAAAGGCTTGTAGTTCCCCTTTAGACTTAGGGCTTGGGGCCTGCTGAATGGCCTTTAATTTAGCTTCAGAAGGGTGGATACCTTGAGCATCTATCCTGAATCCCAAAAAGTCAGTAGAATTGACTCCTATCTTACACTTGTCCTTTTTTAACTTGAGACCTTCTTCCCTAAAACGAAGCAAGACAGCCCTTAATTTCTCAGCCAAGATTTGAGGTGATTCTCCTGCAATGAGGACATCATCAAAATATGGACAGACTCCTGGAATACCCCTCAGTGTGTTCTCCATAACACTCTGGAAAATGCCAGGGGCTACATTTACCCCAAATTGCAATCTCTTCACATTAAAAGCTCCTCTATGAGTCACAATCGTCTGAGCCTCAGCAGCTGCCTCATCAACAGGCAACTGTTGATAGGCCTGTGCCAGGTCAAGCTTCGCAAAAATCTCCCCCCTTTTAGGGAAGCCAGAATGTGACTTACTACAGGCACTGGATAAGCGTGTTGCTGTAGTGCCTTGTTTAGAGTGCACTTGTAGTCCGCACAAATACGAATGTCCCCATTAGCCTTTAAAGGTGTTACTATGGGGGTTTCCCAAGGACTAGAATCTACAGGCTCTAGAATGCCCTGCTGGAGCAATTTGTCCAGTTCAGCATCAATCTTGTTTTTAAGTGCAAATGGAACTCTCCTAGGCTTGACCCTAATGGGTGCTATGGATGGATCTAATCGTAGTGAAACTGGAGGCCCCTTGTAGGTTCCAAGCTCAGAGTTGAACACATCTGTAAATTCCCTGCAGACTTCTGCAAGGCTAGACGTTTGCAAATGGTGCAGCCCTGTGACCTGGATTCCCAGAGCCTCAAACCAAACGAGTCCAATAAGACTCGCACGTTCACCCCCAAAAACCAACACATCTAAAGAACCCTCAAAATCCTTGTACTGTACCTTAAGGGTGGCCTCCCCCTTAACACACACCTTAGAATTCTGAAAGTCTGTAAGTATCACAGTGGATGGCCTGAGTTTCACTCGACGGCTACTGCTGCTGCAAATCTTCCTGAATGTGTTGAGGGAAATAATGGAGAGAGCGGAACCAGTGTCCAATTCCATGGATAAGGGAACCCCTTGCAACTTTACTTTAAGGGACAACTTCTTTTTTAGGGGTTTATGTGTGCCTGTCCTCAGAATACTTCTGCATGTTGCGCAGAAACCCACCCTATTTTGGCTGGGGATCCTGGTACCTTTCAGATGCAATTCTTCTTTAGGTTGTACCTTCTGACGACTCAGACATACAGCTGCAATGTGGCCTTGCCTTCCACAGGCCGTGCAAATGGCGAACGGGAACTGGCAGTCTGCTCTTTTGTGGCGTCCTCCGCATCCGAAGCATTGTGAAATTATTGAAGCCTTCTCTGTGCAATCTGTCTGTCTCCTTCCGGCTGCCTGGTAGAGCTTATTCACCTCATCTTCAGGAATCTCTTCCAAATCTTCTTGCACATTCTCCCGGTGGACAGCAACAGTCTCTGGAGGGCTTCTGGTGGGCCGCATGTTTTTTACTGCTCCGCTTGCTGCTTCCTCTGCTGTAACTTCTTGTAGAACATCTTGGAATGAAATGTTTTCTTTCGCGAAGATCTTTTACTGTAAGTCTCTATTTCTCAGTCCACACACAAAAGGATCACGCAGTCTTTCCTCTAAGTCTTTAAATTCACACAGTCTAGCTGCTCGCCTCAATGCTGCGATAAAGTCCTTAGCAGATTCTCCTGCTCTCTGATCCCTTTGTTCAAACGTGTGCCTCCATGCAATGATGGACAGCTTGGGCTGAAAATGTTCTTTTAGAAGTTTCTTTAAGTCTGTTTATGTTACGCCTTCCAGCAAAGCAGGAGCCACGAGGTTTTCAGCAATTTCAAAAGTCTCTTGGCCGCATACACACAACAACATGGCAGCCTTCAGCCCATCTTCACGAACTTGGTTAACCCTAAAATAGTTCTCTACTCTTGCAACGTATGATTCCCATCGTTCCGGGTGTGCGAGTTCAAATTTTGACAAGCGGCCGATTTTTGCCATTGTAGTTTGTGCTGCACCACTCGCTTCTGCAGGGAAAGGGTCTCTCAGCCAAACTCACCCTCCAGCGACGCTGTACTGGCAGGATAGCTGCTGAATTTAACACCGTTTTCCCTTCCAGGACTTCTTTTGGGTAAGTCTTAAAGCTTCCTTCTAGCTTTCCTTGTTAAGAATCCCACCTTCGTTGCCAGTGTTAAGTCCTGGAAGCGATGGCGAGTGAAGAATACACATGTTTCTGGAACAGCTCTTTATTGTGCTTATTTCAAACTTCAACAACAAGCAAAGGCACGCAGGCCTCCTTTTATAC
The DNA here is from genome assembly GCA_039797435.1 of Crotalus adamanteus. NCBI lineage: Eukaryota > Metazoa > Chordata > Lepidosauria > Squamata > Viperidae > Crotalus > Crotalus adamanteus. Next base: position 97,802,702 of record CM077919.1, read on the forward strand.
GTCCCCATTCCCCGGACAAGATGGCAACATTACTAGGTACTTTTCGCGCCTTGCGCATGCACGCTTGGTCGGCATCACTCAGTCTGGTCCCGGGCAGCTTTTGCAATTGCCCGGGAACCTTGCAATGTCCCGAGCGTGCATTTGCAGGCTCAGAACACAACAGGAACCATTACATAATTCCAATCCTTTCCCATTGCTTTGAGTGAAATAAAAGAAAGAACTCACATAATTGTACTTCTGTTTGGATTTCATTTAAACTCGCAGATCAATATCTCTTATTTCATATTCCATGTTCCTCCCAATGCAGAAACTATTAGATAAGCTTACCAAAGCCAATTGTTTTATTATAATTTCATATGAATTGTTAACGGATTATTCATATTTACAGTTACTATTAAAGCTAAACTAAAAATCATGTCTCAAGATTTTCATAGGCTATCAAGACCAGCTTTAGGGGAAAAAACAAGGTAGAAAAATTTGCAGAATAGGGCTTCTGGAATAGCTTCACTCTGGGTAACATGACTAGGAGTGAAAAAGGAAGAGGCTTAGCATTGACGAAGCAGTAACATTCAGGGTCATTACTCAATTGCTTTTTCTACTAGCATGCACTGGGGGCATGTTCTTCTCTGGTGCCCTAATGGTCTATTTTCCTTCCATCTTTCCTTTCTCCCACCCTCCCTCCTTCCCCACATCAAATTTTGTTCTGATTTTTAAAAGTTACTCTGCTGACAGAGGAAGTCCAATACATCACTATTGTTGTAACATTTTACTCTAGCTAGTCCTGCAGAATGTTGAAAAGAAATAATGTAAAAGGATTGGGGTTTCCTCTGTCATCAGAAAAACAGCAGCATTATTGTGCTGCAGCTATAAAAATAGAAAAAACTAGCTGCAATTTTATAAATCCATAATGTGAGTCCCATCATACAGCATTCTGTGTGAGGCTGGAATGTCTCATTTAAAAAGGATGTTACAAAACTAGGGAGAAGATGTAGAAAACCAAGAGAAAAAGCATATTGAGCATGAATGAAAAGGGAAGACATAGGAAGAGGTTACCTAAAAAGTCAGCAAAAAGACAGAAAAGCAATTGCATATGCATTGGTTTGGGACATCTCATTAATACAATGCAACAAATCCAATTTCTTCCACTTGTGAGTCTTTCGTCATATAGGTATTAAACATACACACTATAAAATTATCAAGTACCTCCTTTGAAACATGTAAGCAGGAAAGGTAGAAGTGAGAAATGCTACATATTTTCCATAAGGGAAGCCATAAGCCTCTGGCTTCATAGCCCTGAATTACACAAATATAGTGTTTCCTGTTTATGGCGTGTTTCCAGGCCCCTCAACCATTAATTGCTGATAGCTAGGCAGGAAACAATGGAGAACAGAGAGCAGATTAGATTTATTTTTTTCAGCTGCATTGCCAGCTACTCATGAAGAGCTGTCACAAAAGGCTTAAAAGCAAACAGAGGCAGAAAGTCATAATGCTTTGCTAAGAGTGAGGTTGTAGGCAGCTCACCTGTTGACCACATTGAACATTTCCTCTGTAAAGGGAAACCACAGCAGCAGCCCATGTGTCCACCAGCCCATCTGACCCCCAAGTCCGGCGTCTCCCCTCTAGCAGACCCAGGACAAGACCAATGCAGACCTCTGTGTCAGCTCTTTCAAAGGGCTCAGTTAGTTATGTCAAAGCAGCCTCTCAGAGCACAATGCATCTGTTGATGGCCCTCGCAAGGTGGGAGGTAGGGCTGGGCCAGTCTCCCAATAGGCAGGGAATGCTCAGAAATATCTCATCCATTTCAGTGGTTTATTCCTCCCAGCACCACAAACACACATACACGTCTTTCCTGATTGTGTTTCAAATGCCAGGCAACACATTCTCAGCATTCTGAGCTTTGGTGGGCGGAGGTGAAAAACTCAAAAGCTTTTCATACAATTGATTCGGATTCCCCTTTGGAACCCTCATAACTTTTAGAGTGGTGTAGACTGCAAATTAGGGAAATGAGAATTGCTGTTTATGCAAATCGTATCCATTGCCACTCTCATTCATAATAATCTGGTAACTTCTGGCTGTTTAGTTGAAAACAATGAAAAGATAAAGTACAATATCTAGTCTTTTCATGATTAAAGAGACATTCCTCTCTTTTATTCTGCACCAGGAAAGCTCTTCATATTCTGTTTTCTAAAAACAGAGCAACTTAACGTAGGCCACCACGATTGCATTGCTAGACTAATAATCTCATACTTCCAAAGGTCAGCAAAGTTTACTTTAGGTGCTATGTATATGTCTGAAATTGGGCAAGTTACGTTCAAATTTATGAATGAGGGTTTATAGAAAGTAACTTCGCTAAACACCAGAAATATGATTCTGAGCATCATTGGAACTGTGAGCTCAGGATCTTACTCATAGGGGCAGAAGGGGGATGTAGCCTTGGTCAAAAAAAAAGAGACCCTCATAACTGGGACAATGAACTGAGAACCCATTTCTTATCAAAAGTTGAAATAAAAATATTTGCTTGTTTGTTTCCCTGCTCAAGATTGGGAAAACCACAACTAAGTTATTTGACAAAGGCAAGTGAAAAATAACCACACTAGTAAGAGATCTTCGCTCTAAATATATTTGCCATAGACCAGTGGTGGCGAACCTATGGCACGCGTGCCAGAGGCGGCACTCAGAGCCCTCTCTGTGGGCACGCGTGCCTGCCCGAGATGATGAGGGACTGGCCCCCGCTGCCCTGGCCCCACCCACCCAGTCTGCCATGACCACCACAGCCACTGCCAGAATAATAAAGCTGCCACAATGAACTTACCTGGAAGTAACGTTTGAACAGACACGCAGAATTGGGCCGTACAGATTTTACTATACTGCTTTGCAAAGGCTCTCCATTGACATGCCTGTTGGTAATTTACAGCTGCAGACTGGCTCTGATTTCTCTGTTTAGCTACGAAGGCCAATGTGTTGAATAATCTGAAGTGCTAAACAAGGATTGGAGAGACTGACTAACTACAAAACTCAGGGTGGGTGGCCTTAAAGATAATTTAGTATCAGTCTCACCTGCCTGCTGCAGATGGTTGAAAGCAAAAAAGGCACATTTTATTTTTGGGAGGAAGAGGTAGGATTCAGTTGCAAGGAGGCTTTGTTGTTAATAATTGGTTATGCAATGAATTCAGGAAAAAAGAAATAGCATTTTATGAGGATTTGTACAGATTTAGAGGAGCATTTCCCAAAGAAAATCCATGGAGATTGAAAGTAACTGCCCAATGAATGTACATTTCAACCTTTTAAAAAATACAACACTCCAGCAGTCTGTGCCAGTAACAGATGTTCTTCCAGCTAAGTTTTTTAATGTACAATTGTCCTGCCTCATTCACAGGATTCTAGCAAGTATCCAGATGCTGCCACCCAACATCTCTTTGCATTACTTCCTCCATCATTTCAGATAGAAAATAAGATGACTGCAAAGCTGCAAAATAATGCCTCTTTGGGTAGATAATCTCCAATCTACCCAAAGGCATTATTTTATAGCATTGTAGTCATCTCATGAAAACTTTCCAGCGAGAGAAGCATTTATAACTTTTTCTTTCTCAAGTCCTGGGATTTAGTGGAAACCGTATTGGGTGCTCTCAGCAGATCTCCTGAACCTGACATCCCTCCCCCGGTGGACTTCCATCCCAACTTCTGCCAGCCCAGCCCAACCCAACTGCGGAGCCTCGGAACTGGACTACATATCTGGCCTGCAAAACTCTGGGTATTTGCAGTGGAGGTCAGGTGTTCATGACCAGGTTGGGAGCTCTATCGGGGTTAGTTGAGGCCAGCACGTATGAAAGACTAAGCCTGGAATGCTTGGCTCTGCTGTCGCTGCGGTGACAGCTAAGGCTGTCCCAGAAGGCGACCTGGACCAACAACCAACCCCACAGTCAGGAAGGGACTCACTCTTTTCGCAAAACAGCCGGGAGAACCAGCTTTACTGACCTGGCCTTTCATCTGGAGACATTCACTTCGGGCTCCGACCCTCTGACTCCTCTTTCCCTTCCCCCCCTCAGTGCCTCAGTCGTGAGAGTTAAAGGGAACTCAAACTTCAGAGACGTGGACAAGCTTCCCCGCGCAAAAGCAGAAGCGGAGGAAAGGAGGCGGGCGCACCTCCTCCGTTCCTCCCTCCCTGCCTACCTCGCTCGCTCGTTTGCTCGCCCGCAAAAGCAAAAGGAAGATCTTTTCCGGGGCTTATCTGTCAGCCGCGAGGGAGCTCCCGTTTCCCAGCAGCGCCTTTGCCCGCTGAGGTCAGAGTTTCCCGGGAGCCAAACCGCAAACCGCTCCGAAGGCGCAGCTCGCTCCAACCGGAGCTGTGCAGCCAGCGCGGCTTGCGCCCCTTCCAGCCGCGCGTCCCGCTCTATAGGGTGGGATGCCAGGGGAGCTTACCAGAGGCCGCCGGCGAAACTGGCCACCGATTTGTTTAGCGTCCGTTTGCCAGCGGCTGGATCGAGAGAGGGCCCGCCCGGTTTGCTCAAACTAGCTCTTCTGGTCTGGCCACCTGCGAAAAGCCGACTGTTTCCCGTGTCCCTCTCTTGAAAGCGAGAAGTTTCGCCGCTAGTTAAACATCAACTGAAATTGCAGAGCTGGCATTGATTTAGGAACGCGGGGGGCAGGGGCGTACCTGTTTTTGTTTTGCGTGTGTGTGTGTGTGTGTGTGTGTGTGTGTATGTGCGAAAGAGACAGACACAGGGACACAGAGAGTTAAAGGGAGTGTTGCACCTAAAAGAGTAGTCCTTTGCATGCACAGGCATATTTGAAATTGTATGCATCTTCACTATTGTTGTGACATTGATGATATAAACAACACTTAGACAAAGAAACCTATTAAGCATTTTGAAATAATATCTACTGCTTTACAAAACTGTATTTTTTTTTTTTACAATTACTGTAAATTACTGCTACTCCATTTTGTTGTCTTCTTTTTGGCCCTCAGAATACCCTTGCCAGGCAGAATAAGCTCAAATAATGGCGGATATACTGTTTCTTTAAGGATATTTATTTTTCAGCCAGTTTGGTCTAGACTCTAGTGGTTAAAGCACCAGACTGGAAATCAGAAGTCTGTGAGTTCTGGGTGATTTTGGGCCAATCACCATAGTTGTTGTGGAGAAAATAAGAAGTATTTGGTATGTTCCTCCCCTTGAGTAACTTACCAAAATGATAAAGGCAGGATTAAAAAAAAATCTACCTCCCCCCAACTTTCCAGGTATGGAATTTCTTGGAGATCTCCAGCCCAAGTATTAAATAGATTTAACAAAACCATCCCAAACATTCTCCCTGACTTGGTTCCCTCTTCTTTTACTCTAAAATTTGTTTTATCAATACTATGAATTTAATCATTATAATTACAAAACATCCAAATGCCCTTCAGATATGTACAAATTACTTACTTTATAAGTGAAATAGTCCCACCATCAGAAATCTTCAGATGCTGAGCAATACAGCCAACCCAGAGTATTTTCTGCTTTCCAGAGGGTCTGTGCAAAATAATGGCAGGAGAACTAGGACAAGCCTAGGTGTTTGTCTATGGCTCACCTACCATCTTGACCTTTGGCAGATACACTTACAAGAGGAATGTAAAGAATGCGGCAGCAAAGGCATCGCAGCCTGTCCCATAACTACCAGTAAGTTGGTATTTTGGCTTCTCAGAAAAGTGAGCAAGGGAGGGAGAGGAAATAGGAAAATTATTCCTTGATTGTTTAAAGGGGAAAGGGATTTCCTTAGGAAGCCAGGACACAAGAAAGTGTGGTATTTTGTGCAAAATACATCTTGCTGAACTGGATAAAGCTTGCTGGGAGACTTTAAAGCCTTAATACATTCTGTGAAACTCATATCCCAACTTATTTGAAGTGCACACATTTTGCTTCCTTGACTATTAACAATACTGGTGTGTGTGTGTGTGTGTGTGTGCACGCACGCGCGTGTGTGTACAGAATTATATTCGCTTGCAAGGCTGCAGTTAAGTGCAAGCAAACATAATCCTGTCATTTCTTGCAGGAGCATGCATACAAAATTAGACAATTATATTTGCCACCCTCTTCCTCCCAATTTCTCTTTAACAATACGATTGAGCCTGCTTTTCCATCTTTTTTCCTCATTTAATAAAATTATGTAAAAATATACATACAAGCCTAATTTTTTTCAAATCTGGGGAAGCAGAGTTAAAAAGACACAGCAAAGATTAGCCTCCTCGTGCTCTTCAACTGAAGGGCCCGTAAATACAATGAGAGAGGGGGGGGGGAAAGAGAGGAAAGAGAGAGAGGAAAGAGAGAAAGAGAGAGAGAGAGGAAAGAGAGAAAGAGAGAGAGGAAAGAAAGAGAGAGAAGGATAGAAAGGAAAGAGAAAGAGAAAGAGGAAAGAGAGAGGAAAGAGTAAGAAAGAGAGGAAAGAGAAAGAGAGGAAAGAGAAAAAAGAGAAAGAGAGGAAAGAAAGAGAAAAAGAAAGGAAAGGGGGAAAAGAGAAAAAGAGGAAAGAGAAAGGGAGAGAGAGGAAAGAGAAGGAGAGAGACAGGAAAGAGGAAAGAGAGAGAGAGAGGAAAGAGTAAGAGACAGGAAAGAGAAAGAATGAGAGAAGAAAGAGAAAAGAAAGAAAAGGGAGAGAAAGAGGAAAGGGAGAGGAAAGAGAGAAAGAAGAAAAAGAGGAAAGAGAAAAAGAGAGGAAGAGAGAGAGGAAAGAAAGGAAACAGGAAAGAGAAAGTGAGGAAACAGAAAACGAGAGAAAGAAAGAATGAAAGAAAAAGAGGAAAGAAAGAAAAAGAGGAAAGAGAAAGGAAAAAAGAAAAGGAGAGAGGAAAGAGAAAGAAAGAAAGAGGAAAGAGAAAGGGAAAGAGAAAGAGAAAAAGAGAAAGAAAGAGAGGAAAGAGAAAGGAAAGAAAGGAAAGAAAGAGGAAGAGAGGAAAGAGAAAGGAAACAGGAAAAAGAAAGAGTAAGAGAAAGAGGAAACAGAACGAGAGAAAGTAAGAAAGAGAGAAAGAAAAAGAGAAAGAGAGGAAAGAAAGAAGAGGAAAGAGAAAGAAAGGAAAGAGAAAGACAGAAAGAGAAAGAAAGAGGAAAGAGAAAGGGGGGAAGAGAGAAAGGAAAGAGAAGAAAAAGGAAAGAGGAGAGAAATAAAGAGAAAAAGAAAACAGAGAGAAAGAAAGGAAAGGGAGAAAAAGGAAAGAAAGAGGAAAGAGAGGTAAGAAAGTGAAAGAGAGGAAAGAGAAAGAAAGGAAAGAGAAAGAAGAAAGGAAAGAGAAAAAGAGGAGAGAGAAAGAGAAAGAAAAAGAGACAGGAAAGAGAAAGACAGAAGGAGAGAGAGGAAAGAGAAAGAGGAAGAGAAAGAAAGAGACGAGTGAGAAAGATAGAAAGAAAGAGAAAGGGAGAAAAAGAGAGAGAGAGGGGAGAAGTGTGGAAGAAAGAGAGGAAAGAGAGAAAGAAAGGATAGAGAAGGAGAAAGAGAAAGAGAGAGGAAAGAGAAAAAGAGGAAAGAGAGAAAGAGAGAGAAAAGAGAGAGGAGAGAGAAAGAGGAAAGAGAAAGAGAAGGAGAGAAGAAAGAGAGAAAGAAAGAGAAAAGAGAGCAAGAGAAAGAGAGGAAAGAGAAAGAAAAAGAGGGAGAAAGAGAGAGGAGAGAGAAAGAGGAGTGAGAAAGAGAAAGAGAGAGAGGAAAGAGGGAGAAAAAGAGAAAAGATAGAGGAAAGAGAAAGAAAAAAGAGAGGAAAGAGAGAGAGAGAAAGAAAGGAAAGAGAGAGAAAGAGGAAAGAGGGAGAAAAAGAGAAAAGAGAGAGAGAGGAAAGAAAGAGAAAAAGAGAAGGAGAGGAAAGAGGAAAGGGAGAAAAAGAGAGAAAGAGAGAGGGGAAAGAGGGAGAGAGAGGAAACAGAAAGAGAGACAGGAAAGAGAAAGAGAGAAGAAAGAGGAAAAAGAGAGAAAGAAAGAAAGAGGAGAGAGAAAGAGGAGAGAGAAAGAGAGAAAGAGAAAGAGAGGAAACAGAAAGAGAGGAAACAGAAAGAGAAAGGAAACAAAGAGAAAGAGAGGAGAGAGAAAGAGAGAAAACAGAAAGAGAGAGGGGGGAAAGAAAGATAGAGAAGAAAGAGAGAGAGGAAAGAGAAAGAGAGAAGAAAGAGGAAAGAGAGAGAGAAATAGATGAGAAAGGGAGAGAGGAAAGAGAGGGAGAAAGAAAGAGAGAAAGAAAAATAAAGAGAGAAAGAAGAAAGAGGGAGAAAAAGAAAAGAGAGAGAGAGGAAAGAGAAAGAGAAAAAGAAAGAAGAAAGAGAGAGAAAGAGGAAAGAGGGAGAAAAAGAGAGAGAAAGAGAGGGGGAAGAGAGGAAGACAGAGGAAAGAGAAAGAGAGGAAACAGAAAGAGAGAGAAAGAGGAAAGAGAGAGATGAGAGAAACAGAAAAAGAAAGAGCAGAAAGAAAGAGAGAGAGGAAAGAGAAAGGGAGAGAGAGAGAGAAAGAGAGAGAGGAAATAGAGAAAGAAAGAGAATGAGAGAGAGGAAACAGAGAAAGAGAGAGGAAAGAGAAAGAGAGAGAGGAAAGGGGAAGGAGAGAAAGAGAGAAAGAGAAAGAAAGAGGAAAGAGAGAATGAGAGAAACAAAGAGAAAGAGAGAGAGCAGAAAGAAAGAGAGAGAGGAAAGAAAAAGGGAGAGAGAGAGAAAGAGAGAGAGGAAATAGAAAAAGAAAGAAAGGGAGAGGGGAATGAAAGACAGAAAGAGAGAAGAAATAGAAAGAGAAAGAGAGAGATGAAAGAGAGAGAGGAAAAAGAAAGAGAAAGAGCAACAGAGAGACAATGAGAGAGACAGTAAAGAGAAAGAGAGATGAAAGAGAAAACAGAAATAGAAGGAAAGAGAGAGAAAGAGAGCGACAGGAAAGAAAGAAAGAGAGAGAGGAAAGAGAAAGAGAAAGGAAACAGAAAGAGAGAGAGAGAAAAAATAGAAAGAGAGAAAAGAAGGATAAAGAGACAGAGAAAAAGAGAGGAAAGAGAAAGAGAAAGTGAGAGAGAGGAAGGAGAGAGAAAGAGAGAGAAGAAAGAGAAAGAAAGGAAAAAGAGAAAGAGAGAGGAAAGAGAAAGAAAGAGAGAAAAAGAGAGGAAAGAGAAAGAGAGAAAGAGAGACGAAAGGGAGAGAATGAGAGAGAGGAAACAGAAAGAGAGAGAGGAAAGAGAAAGAGAGAGAGGAAAGAGGGGAAGGAGAGAAAGAGAGAGAAAGAGAGAGAGAAAGAGAGAGGAAAGAGAAAGAGAGAGAGAGAGAAAAGAGAGAAGAAATAGAAACAGAGAAAGAGGAAAGAGAGGAAGAGAGGAAACAGAAAGTGAAAAAGAGAGAGAGGAAAGAGAAAGATAGAGAGGAAAAAAGAGAAAAAGAGAGAGAGGAAAGAAAGAGAAAGAGAGAGGAAAAAGAAAGAGAAAGAGAGAGACAGAGAGACAAAGAAAGACAGGAAAGAGAGGAGGGGAAAGAGAAAAAGAGAGACAGGAAAGAGAAAGAGGAAAGAGAGAAAGTGAGAGAGGAAAGAGAAAGTGAGAAAGAGAAGAAAGTGAAATAGAGAGGAAAGAGAGAGAAAAAGAGGCGAAAGAGAGAGAGGAAACAAAGAGAAAGAGAGAAAAGAGAAAGAGAGAAGAAAGATAAAGAGGCAGAGAAAGGAAAGAGAAAGAGAAAATGAGAGAGAGGAAGGAGAAAGAAAGAGAGAGAGGAAAGAGAAAAAGAGAGAAAAAAGAAAGAGAGAGGAAAGAAAGAGAAAGAGAGAGAGGGAGAGAGGGAGAAAAAAGAAAGAGAAAGAGAGAGAGGAAAGAGGAAGGGAGAGAAAGAGAGAGAGAGAAAAGAGAGAAAGAGGGAGGAAATAGAGAAAGAGAGGAAAGAGAGAGGAAACAGAAAGAGAAAGAAAGAGGGAGGAAAGAGAAAGAGAGAGAGAAAGAGAGAGAGAGGAAAGAGAAACAGAAAAAGAGAGGAAGGAGAGAGAAAGAGAGAGAGAGGAAAGAAAGAAAAGAGGAAAGAGAAAGAAAGAGAGAGAGGAAAAAGAAAGAGAGAGAGAGGAAAGAATGAGAAAAAGAGAAAGAGAGAGAAGAAAGACAAAGAGAGAGGAAAGAGAGAAAAAGAGAGAAAGAGAGAGAGGAAAGAGGAAGAGAGAGAGAAAGAGAGAGGAAAGAGAAAGAGGGAGGAAATAGAGAAAGAGAGAGGAAAGTGAGAGAGAAAGAGAGAGAGGAAAGAGAGAGAAAATGAGAGAGGAAGGAGAGAGAAAGAGAGAGAGTTAAGAGAAAGAAAGAGGAAAAAAGAGAGAGGGAGGAAAGAAAGAGAAAAAGAGAGAGAGAGGAAAGAGAAAGAGAGAGGAAAGAAAAAGAGAGAGGAAGGAGAGAGAAAGAGAGAGAGAGGAAAGAGAAAGAAAGAGAGGAAAAAATAGAGAGAGAGAGAGGAAAGAGAGAAAAAGAGAGAGAAAGAAAAAGAGGAAAGAAAGAGAGAAAGAGAGGGAGAGAAAGAGAGAGAGAGGAAAGAGAGAAAGGGAGGAAATAGAAAAAGAGAGAGAAAAGAGAGAGAGGCAACAGAAAGAGAAAGAGAGAGGAAAGAGAGAGAGAGGAAAGAGAAAGAGAGAGAGAGGAAACAGAGAAAGAGAGGGGGAAACAGAAAGAGAAAGAGAGAGAGGAAAGTGAGAAACAGAGACAGGAAAGAGAGAGGAAAGAGAAAGAGAGAGAGAAAACACAGAGAGAGAAGAAACAGAAAGAGAAAGAGAGAGAGAGGAAACAGAAAGAGAAAGAGAGAGACAGGAAAGAGAGAAAGAGAGAGAAAAAGTGGGAGAGAAAGAGAAGAAAGAGAAAGAGAGAAGAAAGAGAGAAAGAGAGAGGAAACAGAGAGGAAAGAGAGAGAGGAAACACAAAGAGAAAGAGAGAGAGAGGAAAGAAAGAGAAAAAGAGAAAGAAGAGAGAGAAAGAGAGAGGAAACCGAAAGAGAAAGAGAGAGGAAAGAGAGAAAGAGAGAGAGAGAGAGAGAGAAAGAGAGAGGAAAGATAAAGAGAGAGAGGGGGGAAAGAGAGGTGGGGAAGTAGGTGGTCATGATTATGCCAGAGAAGGAGTGAGGATCAGCAAAGAGAAAGAATGTTGCCAGAGAGAAAAAATAATAGGAAGAAAAGTAAAGGGTAGGAGGAACATTAGGAAAGACCACTTTGACCTTTTGCCCTGGATCTTTCAGTTCAACAGAATTACTACTGTTCCATCTCTATTAATGGGACAAAATGCTTCCAAGAAAGTTTATCTTCTGCCTCATTGCCCTGCCTCATTCATGGAATATGATGATGTTCAAGATGATATCATCTTCTATTTGCAATGTTCCTGCATGTTCCTGTTACTTGAATTTACTTTTTTTTCAATTAAAAAAGAAATGTTAAGCAAAAAAAAACAAAACCCTGAGCTATTGCAGTGACTGTGCATTGTGGAAGATGGTCTTAACAGCCATTCAACTGGATCCCCCTTAATAGAACGTAAGAAAGATTAGACTTAGTTAAAATTACTTCAAAACATAACAAGGTTATGACGATTGCACTGCATGGTCTTTCAAAGTGCTAACAGACATAACTTCTACTCACATAGACATGGAAGCATTCTCCACAAAACAGGAAACATTCTACTGGTTGAGTCCAAAAAAATTTCACAGCTAAGTCAAAGTCTACTCGGTATTTCCTTAATTACCCAGATTAAATATTAAATCTGCTGAGAACCCACTGTAAAGTTTTGCAAAATGTGAGAGACTGGAATTTAAGAATGGCAAGAAGGTGTGAATGAAATCAAAGAAAGGACTGGAGAAAGGATGGTTGGAGACAATTAAAGGTGATTAAGAAGGACTTTGAAAAATTAACATAAGGACTAAAAGGTGAAGGGAGACAACGGAGAAATTTAGCTTATTTTTGAAGAATAAATAACATTGAAACTTGGACTTTAATTGACATATATCTGGACAAAGTGACGAGTGGATGTTTTGGAAATATTGGATACAGAGAAGAAGAAATAAGAGGTGATATTTGGTGGATTGGTGGACATATTAAATTGAGACTGAAAAAAAAGGCTGATGCAATATTCACTCACATACAAGCAGTGTTTAAGCTACAAGTAGAAAAGCGGACTCAGGCAAATGTATTAAAAGTACTGAAGTAAATGAATTGTATTAATGAAATAGAAATAAGTATAACTGAGTAATTGAACTAAATAGAAGTGGAAAAGCATAGTAGAGAAATATAAACAGGTGACTATTCAAGTAAGAGTGATAGTGAATGAAATTAAGAGTGGTGACAACCCTTAGAGAATAGTATACGTATATGTATCATGTATAGTGTTATAGAAATATAACAGATGTTAAGAATATTATAAAGTGTACAAGATAAATAGTGGGATAAGGAAAGGTACAACTTTACTTGTAATTTTAGTTGTTAAGGTTAATGTTATACAATGATATTATAGTCATATATATATATTTATAGTTAAAGTATTATATATATTCTTTATGCAAAAGTGGAGAAATATTATTCAAGTTATAAAAATGACAAGTACTGTAACTACAACTAAAGTTAGCAAAAAAACAGTTACAAATCCCACAAATACAACGGCCTCTCCTTGGGCCAAAGAATCATGTTGGGGAAAGAAAAAGGAAAAATAGAATTGGCAATGAACCCACAGAATTTGCAGATAACATTACAAACAATTCAAGAAACAATGATGATGACCCAAGAGGCAATGGCAAATAATCATGAAGAAATGAAAATACATTATAAAGAAATTAAGAATGATATTGGAAAAATGAGAGATGAAATTAAAAATATGAATGATAAGATAGATAATATACAACAAACAATGATGGAAAATGAACAAAGAATTCAAAAAGTTGAAACAAAAATGGAGCTTGTTGATAGTAAAATAGAAGGGATGATACAGAAATCTGATCAAGCAAATAGGGAGTTAACTGAATCTATTGCTTTTCTGGAAATGTACAAAGCTTCGTTTTGTTTAAGATTTCAAAATATTGTTGAGGAAAAGAAGGAAGATTGGGAGAAAAGATGGCAGAGATTTTGGTGGTGATTTTAGGCAAAGAAAAATTGGAAGTAAAAAGAGACATGGATGAAACATATAGAGTATACACAAATTATGCACGAAGGCATAGATTAGCGAGAGAGGTTCATATAAGGTTTACTAGAAGATCAATAAGGGATGAAACATATAAAAAAACAAGAGACGAATCAATAATGTATAAGGGTAAAGAAATAATTGTATTAAAACAAATACCATGTAGTATACGAAATCAGAGACGAGAATACCAATTTTTAACGACTCAATTAATTAAATATAAAGTCAAGTTTCGTTGGTTAATACCTGAAGGCATACTTTTAACTTGGCAGGAGAAAAAATACAAGATAGATACACTTGAGAAAGCACAGGACTTTTATGAGAGTTACTTTTCACAAGGAGAAGAACAAGAAAGTAGGGAAGAGCCGGAGAGTAAAAGTTATGATGAAGATCTATTAGAGGAAGTTGACCGAGAGCGAGAAATACAAAAGTTACAAGAAAGAGAAAGGTTAGAAAGAGAAGCAAAAGGAAGACTTATAGAGACAAGAAGTATAAAACAAAATAAAAACAAAAAAATAGATCAAGTTAAAAATGGGAGACGTAATTAAGCTCTTTTCTATAAATATTAATGGATTAAATATATCAAGAAAAAGAGTTTAGACGTTTAACAATTTAAGGAAATTGGATGTAGATGTGATGTATCTTTAGGAAGTTTACATAAAATAGGATTATAGAAAATTACTAGAGAAAGTAAAATTTAGAAACATTATATATAATATTAGCATAAAACAAGAAAGGAGGAATTATTATATATGTCAAAGAAAAATAAAATTAAATCAATATACTTGGATGAAAAGAGGTGAATTTTAATGTTGGAATTAGTATTAGAGTAAAAACAGTATATGCACTAAATAATATGAGAATATTTGTATGATCACCATGCTTAGATGGAATTCCAGTCGAGTCTTATAAAAAATATGAGTGTTACTACAATGAATAATGTTGGATTCCTAGTAAGTAGTAGAATATGAAAGAAGGAAAATGTAAATAAGAAACAATGGGGCAATAAGGACAAATATTTCAAAGAAAGGGGGGAAATGTAAAGAATAGAAGAGTACTGTTACAAACTGCTGTTAACAAAAAAGGATATATTACGTGTGTATGTGTGTAATGTTTGTTGTGTTTTGTTTTGTTGGTCTAAAATAATAATAATAAAAAAATAAATAAAAAAATAAATATTAAATCAAGTGGTTTAAAACTAGTAGAAACTTAGAACAGTGTATATTTTTAGTATTAATCCAATCCAATCCAGTATGCACTGGATATTTCATAGCACATGTGGATAAGGGAATAGGGATATATATGGAGTTTTCCCAATGCAAAGAAAAAAACAACTGGGATTGACTGATCATGTTTAATTCCTCCCCACCACTAGGAGGAAATTCAGCAATAAATATCTCCTTGGGATTTTCCATACAGTTTGCACTAAAGCTGACAGCAGGGAAAGAGTTAAGATCTTGTATCTCTATAATGACTAAAAGCTAAGCTTGATTAGTACTTGGACAAGAAGCGATCAGAAAATACCAGGATACAGACTATATTGGGATAATAATAATAAAAAAACCTGGCTGAAGTCAACCTCTTGTTCTGAGTCATGCTGAAAAAAACTATATAGATGTCCATGTAGATCACCAAGAACTGAGTTTGACTTGAAAAGGTTTTTGCTTAAAATAACAGTTGCAGTGAAATGTAATCATGCAATCATCCTTAAAGTAACATTACTAGCATCCTGCACATACACATATATTCACAGAGAGATTTCTGAAGCATAATTCAAAGTCACACAAGGCAAAAGCTGGACCGAGATATTGCAAAAATAAAAGGACACGAGATATATCAGTTAGCTCTATGAATTGGGAGACTTTGCTATCAGATGTAGTGAGGAAAGCTTCAGTAACCACAATGGTCCCAAATACTTCCCAATTTGTTCACCTGCATGAACAAAACTTCAAAAGGAAGACTTACCACTTCTTCTATACGTACACCAACCCCATCTTATTCATTCTTATTCCTCTTATTGTGTAGCAGGATTTCAAAATAATCATAGCACCTGCTTTCTAAATGTTTTGGAATCTTACCTTGAATTTTCCTGGTTTCTCCCTGAAAGGTGAAATGATGGTCTGGTTTTAATTTAATTTTTCAGAAGAGGCTAAAAAGTTATATTTTCCTGTGGTTTCAGCATATTCAATTCCAAAATAGAAACATGTCTAGATATCACTCATTATCACCATGAAGATGTGGTCATGCATCTCAAATGACAGATCCTTATTCTCAGAATTCAACTGCAGAACAGGTAGTTCCAATGTTGCAGGTCTCTCTTCATTGGAAACCCCAAAACACTTGCCAAAAATTGCACCTCTTCAAAGGATAGTAGCCTGCAATACCTTTGCAAGCACAAAGGGAATCAAACCCCATACAGCCTTGCCTTCAGTGGGAGCCCGAATGCCCGTTCCTTTCTTTCTAGCAATTGAATGGATTCCCGTTCTTTCAGTGCTACTTTCTCCTGCCTCCTCTTCATTCCATAGATGGCACAACAGGTCAAGATGGCACTTCTCCAGATTAGAAATCCTCCTTCTAGCTCTGTAAAGAAAAGAGCATCTGGAAGACAGGGAACTGCTTCTGACAGATTGATTTCCCATTGCTCAAATGGCATCTACCAAGTGGTGGTCAGTTGGATTCACCTTCATTTGCTCTTCACCTCATAGTTGCTATTTTCACTCTTGGGTTATTTTGTTTTGCTATTAAGCTTTGCTAGAAATATCCCCTATCTTGCATCTTCAATAGTGCTAAGTAGTGTACCTTGAAATCCATAAATAATGCAGGATAATCAATGCCCATTGGATGCAGGTAGGGTACAAACATCAACCTGCATAGCAGGATGTTACAGGCTTTTCTTAAGACTTGGCTGTAATCCAGATAACTATGCCAGGGAAACTGGAAGCCTCCATTAACTGGTGATAGTCTTTTGGAGACTGGATGTCACTTCTGTAACAGGTGAATCTCTAAAAGACATTAAACACCAAGAGCTATTCATGGTGACTTTGATAGAAGTGGGAACCCAGGAGCATTATGTTCCATGATGCTAACTTGTTTCTAAATATAAGCATTGTATGCTCTTTGCTCTATCTATATTTACCCAGATTGCTGTGGTACTATTTTCTTTGTAGCTCCAATGCTACTTGATGGAACATAAAATTTATCTCATGTTGAAACTATCCCATCAACAAAGGCTCTTCAGGCAGAATTTTTTTCATTTCTATCTGGAGATGTCAGAGGTTGAACCTGGAAACTTCTGCATGTAAAGCATAAATTCCACAACTGAACTACAATGTCAGTTTTAAGTAGCAACACGAAGATTGTAGTTAGCATTGGAGAAAGTTCATAAAGAGAAGTCTTGTAACAAGAGTTGGCAATCCTAAACTGGAGTAGGGCAGCCTGCATTTGGGCAATGGAACAAGAATATGAAATGTAACAATTAAGGAGCTTTGAGCTGTGGAAGTGAGGCGGTCTTTCTTACTACAGGAAAAAAAAAGCATCTTAAACATTTTCCTTGAGCGCCAGAAAGCTCATATTAGAAGGTGCAGATGGAAGTTTCTTCCTTCCTAGTCAGGTCTGAGACTGATGTGAATGAGGAGTGAATTTTTTGACCAGACTGCAACTCAGGAGAGTAAAGTTGGCATGAAAAATATAGGAAGAAGCAAAGGAAAGTATTGCTTTTGTTCAGTGGTCTAGTTAAAACTTTGCTCATATTTTCTGCTTCTATTCCTTAATTTAATGATTAATGAGAATCGTAGAGCTGGAAGGGACTTTGGAGGTCATCTTGTTCAACTTCCTGCCCATAGCAGGAGACCTTATACCATCCCAGACAAATGGCTGTCCAATCCTTTCTTGAAAACTTCCAGCGATGATGAACCCACAACTCCGAAAGGCAAGCTATTCCATTAGTTAATTGTTATCACTGTCAGAAGGCTTTTCCTTAGTTCCAGATCTCTCTTTAACAAGTTTCCAATCAATGCTTTTTGTCCTAATTTCAGGAGCTTTGGAAATAAGTTGACCCCCAGCTCTCCGTAGCAGCTCCTCGTGTACCAGAAGACAGCTATCATATCACCCCTAATTCTTCTCTTTGTTAGATTAGAATACCTTGTTCCTTTAATTGTTTTTCATATGATTTATTCTGCTTAGTTGCTCTTCTCTGCACTCTTTCTGGAGTCTAAGCCTCTTTTTTGTATTGTGGTGAACAGAATTGGATGTGGTATCCCAAATATGGGTTCACTAGTGCAGCATAAAGTGGTACTATTACTTCTTGTGATCTTGATGCTATCCCTCTGCTGATGCAGCCTAGGACTGCATTGGCTTTTTTGGCAGTTGCAACACACTACTGGCTCATACTTAAGTGGTGGTCTACAAAGGTACCTAGATCTCTCTCACAGTTACTACTGTTGAGCCACATATACCTATGCATTTGATTTTCCTGCTTAGGTTCAGGACTTTAATTTTCCCATCACTGAACTGCATTTTTTTTTAGCTAGGGCCCAATGCTGCAGCCTGTCAAAATCCTTCTGAATCTTGAGTCTACCCTCCAAAGTGTTATCAATTCCCCCCAACTTGGTGTCATCTGTAAATTTGATAACTCTCCTTCTAGTCCAGTGGTTCTCAACCTGTGGGTTGGGACCCCATTTGGGGTCGAACGACCATTTCACGGGGGTCGCCAAACAACGCAGTCTGCCATTTTTTCCCCTTTTCCTTAGCTGTGCTACTCCTTTTTATTCTATTGGCTTTTGAAAGCCAATAGAATAGACTCTCTTGAATAGAGTCTAATTCTATTGGCTTTCAAAAGCCAATAGGAATTGTCCAGGCTGTCTCTGCCCTGCTGAGCCCGCCAAAAGTCCCATTCTGCAAATGGTACTGCACCAGTTGAGTAGTCCTCGACTTACGACCGGTTGAGTAGTCCTCAACTTACGACCAGTTGGGGGTCGTGGCATTAAAAAGGTTGAGAACCACTGTTCTATTCCCTCATCTAGATCATTTAGGAAGATGTTGAAAAGCACTGGCCCAAAACAGAACTTTGATTTCCTCCATTAATAAGTATGCTACGAAGATCTAGGCTTTCTTTAACATAATTCAGCAGTGTGTGTGCATGCACACGTACATGCATGCCTTCAATTCAGTGTTGACTCCTGATGAGTGCCTGGATTGGTCCCTGCGCTTTTCTTGGCAAGTCTTTTGAGAAGTAGTTTATTATGAGCCATGGTGGCACAGTGGTTAGAATGCAGCATTGCAGGTTAACTCTGCCCACTGCCAGAAGTTTGACCCTGACTGGCTCATTGTTGACTTAGCCTTCCATCCTTCCGAGGTCGGTAAAATGAGTACCCAGATCGTTGGGAGCCAATATGCTGATGTTATAAACTGCTCAGAGAGTGCTATAAAGCACTATGAAATGGCAAATACCGGTAAGTCTAAGTGCTATTGCTATTGTATTGCCTGCTTCTAGGGTTAGAAGAAAATGGTTGGCCTATGTCACCCTTGTATCTTAGGTGGGACTAGAATGCATAGACTCCCAGTTTCTACCCTAGTGCCTTAACCACTACAACAAACTGGTTCTCTATAGTTATCTTATTCCACAACTGTTCTCTTTCTTGTATTTATTCAAATTCTTTAGTGCCTGTTACTCCAGAGTTGTTTTTATACTATTGTAACGGGGCTGTCTGAGAGTGTTTGCAGGAGCTTGGTTGGGAAGGGAGAGATTGGGACAGCTGCTGCTGGCTTTGAGTGTGGCTGGTGTGGGCAGAAGAAAAAGATAGAAAAGGGAAGGAAAGGAAAGGGATGGGGTGGCTATTGCAGTTCATCAGGTGAAGGTAAAGAGGGAGTGGAAGTTTTATTTGCTTTTCTTCATAAGGAGGATATTTTAAACAGAGGCTAGAGAGAGGGGGAGTGGAATTTTATTGCTTTCCTTCATAAGGAAGGTATCTCAAATGGAGGAGAGAGAGAGAGGAGTTTTATTACTTCCTTCATAAGGAGGATATCTCAAACGGAGGCAAGAGAAAGAGTGTGTAGAAAGGAGTTGGCTGAGGCTCCTAGCCTCAGATTTTAACAATAAAAATAAAGGAAGGGAGGCTTTGACACTGAAACCTGACTGAAGAAGAAGCAACAGAAGGAGAGGAGAGAGTGGTGGTGGCTATTGTTGCTGCGAAGCCTGGAAGCTATTTGGACTGTGACTATTGCTGCTGGTACAGGCTTTAGACTTTGTGGGGGAGTTGCCCTGGGGGATGAGCTATTGCTACAGCACACTGACTGTTGTTTTTACTACCATCTGGAGCTGGGGTTTTCCTCCATCCCACTTGACTCTGAACGATTGCTGAGGAATCTTTTATTCCTGCTGCTATACTGGCCTTGGGCTGTTGGATATCATCATAGCATTGACTATCGTGACTGGTTATTTTCATTCCTGGAAGCCCCTCCTTGATGACAAGAGCCTGCTACCTCCTAATTCTGCATGAGCTCCGGCTGGAAGAGGCATCTTACCAACCCCTAGAGAACACTACTGCAGGGCTTGACAAAGGGGGCTGGGGCTGGGAGGGCCTGGTTTTTGGCAGCCTCTGAGGAAGTAACGCTACACTATATATATAGGGGAAATGGGAGCTATTTATTTAAATGCTTTGTTCTGGGAAAGAGAAATCTTAAGAAGATTTTAACAAGAGATACTCATCATAATTCTTTTATATGGGGAATGTTTACACTCTGGAATTAAGGTAGAAAGCATGGAAGGGTAAAGATCCAAGAAGAAAAGTGGCAGGCTTCCGTTTGTGACCCTCTGCTATGTTTTGTAGTTTCAGGCTCCAGGTTATACAGCTCTGCTATTAATAATCATTTAAATATGAAATAAATGAAATAGATTTGATTTTTATCCTAGTCCCGTGGTGGCGAACCTATGGCATGCATGCCACCGGTGGCACGCAGAGCCCTCTCTGTGGGCACACACACCGTCGCCCCAGTCCTAGGCCTTCAGCTGGGTTTTATAAAACCTTTTTGCTTTAGGCCTCCGCCGCCGTGTGCAAAAAAAAAAGGTTCAATCAGTCAATTTCAACTTCTCACGGGAAAAAAAAGATCTCGCAAAGTTGGAACTGATTGATTGATCAGTTTATCAGATTTAATCCAACCCAGTCTGCCATTATCACTGCAGCCATGCCCACCCAATGAGTCATGCCCTCCCAAAGGGCCACGCCCACCCAGCACCCGACGATACATAAGTGGGTTTTGGGTTGCAGTTTGGGCACTCAGTCTCTAAAAGGTTTGCCATCACTGTCCTAGTCTATTCAAAGCCAAAGTGTGTCCTTTGCATGAAAAAAGTATACATACTCTGGGTTTACAAGTATAGGTAGGTTATGGCACAGATTGCAAAGAGGGCAAAATAGAGCCTCTGAACAAAAGCCTTAAGCAGCATACTTCTAAGATGTTAGTCCAATCTAACATCTGTAAAAATCAAAGTGGGAAATGAAACAAAAGTTTGAATAAAATCAATAAGTATTTCTGTCTTAATTTTTTCATAATCTGAGAAACATATTGCTTAAAACTAAATCTAGCATCTCATTTTTTGAGATCTACATATAATGCACTTTTACTGATTTTAATATCTAAAGAACTTCTGTCTAAAAAGAAAATACTTAAATACCCGTATCACATTCTTGTCTCTCTCGATTAGTCTTGGAAATATCTAAGAGACAGCAGCTAGCTTTAACATTATCTTTAACATAAAGTAAGAAAAGGGGAATAATAATAACATAATAATGCAATAATATAAAAAATGAAGAAAATAATATCAAATCTACATTAATGTTTGAAAGGATATATTCTTAAATGTAATCTTCTTTTACTTACTTGAAGTGGTGCCTTGCATCTATTAGCAATAATAGGTGTATCTAGCCATATAGCTACTTGAGTTTTTCAAGAGTTCTTCATTGATTTCAAGTTCCAAAGTTATTTCTCATGTATTGCAAAAAGTTATCTCTCATACATTGGAAAAAATAGCCTAAACTACTGAGGTTCATACTCAGTATAGTGCATCTTGTGCTTACAGACTAGAGGAAAAAATCAATTCTTCTCAGCACTAAAAGAATAATAATACAAGCAGACTGTAAATATCTATTAAATGCAGGAAACCAATTGGTTTACTACTTTGTATCTAGATACAGGCAACTCCTCCCTTCAAAAACCTCAACAGGAACTCTGATAAAGCACAGAGCACTAACAAACCTCATTAAAATCACTTAATAATCCGTCATTGCAGTCTCCTTTCTGAGATCTGTTGGCAAACACTCAAACGGCCCATTGTTACACAATGGGCAAGATACACAAGTTGGAAGTGGGGGCAGCTCTGGGAAACTTGGAGGAACACATGCAACTTGCTCTTTTCTTCTTTGCACAGCAAATGAGCAACACTTTCAATTTCACTTCTCAATTTTTGCAAAGAACTAACAAAGCATTTCAAAGAACATTTGGGGGAGGGATGTTGCCAGCTATCCATTCTGAGATACAGTTCAATGAAATTATTGTTATGACCATTTTAAAAGGTTTATAAATTATAAAATAGGTCAAAGTTCTCTACAAACTGTTGTGGAGAGAGAACTAATAAAGCAATTATTATTTGCCCTGCTTCTTCTTTTATGAGTGACAGGAAGTTCAGGGCAGCCTTGCCTTCAACACATCATTTCCTTTGGAACAAAAAACAGCAAAGATTGTGATTACAAATATACAATACATGATGGGAGAGTGGGGAGAAGCTTTTTATCTTGAAATGTTCAGATTGAAAAGCTACAGCAGAGTTGCTGCCTTAATTCCTGGCAATTTTATTTCCAGTACAATATCAGCCTGTGTCCCAGATCTTGTTATTTCAAGGCACAAATCAACCTGGGCTAAAGATCTACAGCGTCATTTGATACCCATCATCTAAAATACAAGATAGAATAGAATAATAGCTTTATTTTCACTGTAAATGTATATTAAGCAGCATATATTAAAATGAGATTTTGTTGCATACAGCTCTCAAAGGGTAACCATCTCCAATATACACTGCATAAACATGAAAAAAATATGCATATACGCATATACATACATATATATGACCCAGAGAAACAACACAGTCTAGTTCAGATGTACACATATACATGGTGAGAAAAATGAATCTTGCAAGTTTACCAGACGGATAGCATAGGGAACAAAAACGTTACAGAATCTGGCACATAGCACTTACAAGCAATGTCCTGAATAATGGGAAGCAGGCTTCCTGTAATCTTCTCAGCTGTCCTTACCACTCTCTGTATGGACCTACAGTATTTGAGGCACTGCTACCACCAAACCAAACAGTGATGCAATTTGTTAAGACGCTCTCAATCATGCCTCCGTAAAAAGTGGCCAGGACAGAAGGAGAAAGATGTGCTCTCCTCATCTGAAATGCAGGAAATGCAGACGATGGTTTGCATGCTTCATTAAGGATGACGTGTGGAGATACCAAGTCAGATTGTTAGTTATCTGCACCCCCTTAATACTTAATATTGTCACAGAGTGAGGCTAGATTTCAGAGTAAGAAGGGCACCTAGTTTAGAGACCTAAATTCAAGGACTTTAGTGGCACAGAACATCTATTTGTTCCATGCAGCAACTGAAACAAATAATAAACAGTTCACTTCCATGGTAATCTTAATTTGTACAGCCAACACATTCACAATTGTTGTTGTTTCCATTTCAGTGGAAAATCAGTGCCCATACAATCAGGAGTGATCTTGTGATTGATCCAATCCACGGATGTAAATCCAGCTTTCAGAGAGGAAAACTGGCATGCAAAATTGTGCAAAATGAGTGGCAATGCTATTATAAATATCACACTCAAATTGAACATAGGACATGGAATAATAGAGTTGAAAATGACCTTGGAGTCTTCTAGTCCTACCCCCTGCTCAAGCAGAAGATCCCATATCATTCCAGTATTACTAAATTTACTGAATTTACTAGATTTTTTTCCATCACTGAAGGGAAGGGCTAACATCACCTTTACTTAGTAAGTTATTATTTCTTTTTGCCTTCCTTCTTCCTGGCTAGCACAAAAACACTGAACGTTTACAAAGAAGATGAATGGGGGGGGGGAATCCAATGTTTCTATAGTCAGTAGATGGCAGCAGTTGCTTATGCCAAATCTTTTTATTCCCTTCAAACTTGGGACAAACAAATCAGTGTCTGAGCACAAGGAAATAAATAATAATAAAGAGAACTCAATATGAGACACTTTCTGATCTCAATACTTAACAGAGCAAGGACTGTCTGAAAAACAGAATAAAATTTAAAAGATTCAGCCACCCGACAGTTCAAAATTAAAGAAAACAAGAAACATCCTCATTTTTATGCTGATAAAAGGGTTTTACACAGAAGTTGATCATTTTTGTTGATTGTGGCAAATTAAACTCTTACTTCTGCAGGAAAAGAAAAAATGCTTCCACTCCCTGTCTAGATTTCACAAATTAGACTGTTCTATTTCTCATTTGTTCTCTACTTTCATCTCTACTTGGTATCTGTAAAAAAAAACAAAACTCATTTCTAATCTGTCATTTCCAATATAAAATAGTTATGCCCATTGCCTACACATTATTTCAGAGAAATTATAGCACAAGTTCTTTAAAAGCCCTTACTCTACCTCAAAAATAGAGACTACAGGGTTGTTAAAAGGGAGTTTTAATTATGAGGGTTGTGCATCATCTTGTGCACAAGGATCAATCTGGGTTTATAACTGGTAGGTACATGAAAAATAATGCTAGACAAATTATTAATTTATTAGAATATCTAGATAAGAACAATCAAGTTTCTGCAGGGCTGATATTTTTAGATGCTGAAAAAGCTTTTGATCAATTGAATTGGCATTTTATGTTAAGAGTAATTGAAGAGATGAATTTTGGTGAAAAGATATTACAAGCTCTTACGGCAATATACCAAAAACAAACGGCACAACTTATTGTTAATGGAGGTTTGTCAGAGGTTTTTACAATAGAGAAAGGTACTAGGCAGGGATGTCCATTATCACCGTTGCTGTTTGTTTTAACATTGGAAATATTGTTGATTAAAATTCGAGAGTCGCAGGAAATAAAAGGAATAGAAGTTAACAAAAAAGAATATAAGTTAAGAGCTTTTGCAGATGACTTGGTGGTTACTTTGTCGCAATCTACTTATTCTGTAGTAAAGTTATTACAGTTGACTTATCATTATGGTTTGGTTTCGGGTTTTAAGATTAATGTTAATAAGACTAAAATCCTACCTAAAAATATGACTATTCGGGAGAAGCAGATTTTGGTTAATTTGACAGGTTTTGAAATTGTTAATAAGGTAAAATATTTGGGGGTGATTTTATCTGTTTCTAATGCAAAATTGTTTAAGAATAACTATGAAAGGTTGTGGGTTAGAGTACAGAAAGACTTGAGGAATTGGGAGAAGCTGCAATTATCTCTCATGGGGAGAATTGCAGTGATAAAAATGAATGTTCTACCCAAGTTTCTTTTTTTGTTTCAAATGTTACCGATTTTGAAGAATGAGATTAATTTAAGTGAATGGCAAAAAGGTATTAACAAATTTATCTGGGCAGGGAAAAAACCAAGGGTAAAGTTTAAAATCATGCAAGACTCCCGGGAGAGAGGTGGACTCAAGGTACCGAATTTGAAATTATACTATGATGCAGTGGTTTTAACATTAATTAGTGATTGGGTAAATTTAACAAATTTGGAGATACTCTATTTGGAGGGATGGGATTTACTTTTTGGTTGGCATGCCTACTTAATATTTAATAAAAAAGTGGACCGGGCTTTTAAATCTCATATTATAAGAATCTCTTTACTTAGAGTTTGGAGAAAATATTATAAAGTGATTTTAAAATACCATTATGGGCTATACCTTGGCATGCGATAGAGGGGATAAAAAGAGGTGTTAAAATGGATACGGTGTCTTATACACAGTTACTTAGATGGGATGGACAAAACTGGTAGTTAAAACTATTGGAAGAGCTAGCACACGAAAATATTATTTATTCTTGGTTTCAATATAGGCAATTAGTAGACAGATGGAAGATGGATCGTAAGGTGGGTTTCCTCAGAGAAGATGAAAATCTTATTAAGCAAGTGAAGGATCAAAGACAAACTCATATTAAGAGAATTTATGGGGTTCTAATGGAATTGGATTCAGAAACAGAATTAATTAAGGATTGTATGATTAAATGGGCGCAGAATTTTGGTGAACCAGTTCTACTGGATACCTGGGAAACTATTTGGGTGAGAAATGTTAAATTTACACAAGCACAGAATTTAAGGGAGAATTTTTATAAAATGTTTTATAGATGGCACCTTGATCCACAAAAAATGTCTTTTATGTACCCTGACCTACAGCCTAAATGTTGGAGATGTGGTTGTTTGGATGCCACCTATTATCATATCTGGTGGTCGTGCAGAAATATAAAAGCCTTTTGGATTAAGATATGGTGGAATATTCAGAGAATTTTTAGAAGGAGGGTAAAATTTACTCCACAATTATTTTTATTAGGTATAGTTACTGATTGTGATACAAAGGAGGTTATATTGATGTTGAACTTGATCACAGCCGCAAGGCTGTTAGTAGGACAATATTGGAAGAAGGAATCTTTGCCTACTTTGCAGGAATGGTTTCTTAAAGTGTCTTATTTGGCGGAAATGGCAAAGATTTTGGCTTTTTTAAAAGAACAATCGCAAGAGAAATTTCTTGCTGTTTGGGATAAATGGATAAAGTTTATACAATTTAAATTGGATATAAAAAAATATCATCTAGCTTTTTTATAACTTTTATTTTTATATATGCACATATATTTTAGTGTTATATTCTTTTTTTTTCTCTTTTCATATAATTTTTTTAACTTTTTTTAATTAAACCTATATTCTGCTCTGGGAAGCTCCAGGGGGGGGAGAGAGTGGGGGTTTTGGGGAGGGTTGGGGAAGGGTTGTTTTGTTTTGTTTTGCTTTGTTTTGTTTTGCTTTGTTTTTGTATTGTATTGTATTGTTTTTTTTTGTCTTTTTGTAAAAATCTATAAAAAATTTTAATAAAAAAAAGGGAGTTTTAATTTAAAAAAAACCCATCAAGAACTCCCAACTATTCCCCCAAATGTGAAATCCCTGGACCCACCCATACTTATAATATGGTTGTGTCCACTTGAGATAATGTTCATTATTATTAAACCACTAGCTATCAGGTATGTCCAAACCTTGTTATAGAAACTCAGGCCTAATTTGCAAATGTTGAGTATCTTTGATCTAAAAATGTTTGTGTGGTATATAGTAATGCTATACTAGCTATGGTCACACATTTCATAGAAAAGTGTGGTTTTTTTAAAAGAGTTGGTTGTATTCACCTATCCTGCTAAACAATAAACTACAATAAGAGGCTGCACAACATCCAATACCCCTTTTGTTTGGGCACAACTTTCTATAGCTTTCCAGAATTATATGACCAAGCTGTGAATGTTTTCTGTAACAGTTCTATAATACATTTTCAGTAATTCCATAACCCAAAGTAAACATTATTAACTTACCATTATAAACTAATTTAGGGAAATAATCCTCTAATATCCTGAAATGAAACTTATCTCAAATCTAACAGGAACCACTTTAATTCTCAGTTTCCAGAAAAAACAATGTGAGAAATGTAAGAGGAAAATGGAATATGTGATAAGCTCCATCCATTAATAATACAGAAAAAAGCCCAAAGTTTGCCAAAACTGGGTTATGATAGCATGTTTATCTGTTCTTTAATACAGAGGTCCCCAAACTATGGGCCGCGGCCCACTATCAGACCGTGGCCTTTTGGCCACTAGGCTGCGTGAGTGGCTGGCCAATGCACGCATGCATGTCCACATGCTCACTCCGTCCTTGTGTTGGTACTAGCTGAGCCGTGAACCTCGTACCAGTGCTAGCCGAGCCGCGAGCCTCTCGCCATTGCTAGGAGAACCATGAACCATGCACTGGTGCTAGGAGAGCTGCGCCAGCACTAGGAGTCTGCATTTGCAGAGTCTGCATGCTCACAGCCTCATTCATGCACAAGCGCGCATAGCCACATTTGCATGTATGCACATGCAGGCATAAAGGTGCCTGTCTCTCCCTTTCCCACAGGGCCACCAACCCAGAAAGGTTGGTGATCCCTGCTTTAACAGAATCTCTGCAAATAACAGTCAAGAGTTAAGGAGCCTTCTGAAATAAGATGGTTTCACCATGCAGGTTCAATCTAGAAATAGGATTTAACCATTCTCACTGCTTCCTGCCTTGTCAAATTTCAATTCCTCAACCAACAAAAACTGGCAATTCACTGCATTCTCTTTAGAAATAGGTCCCTGTAAAAAAACAAAAACAAAAAAAGTTTTCTGTCTTCCATAGGGATAAAGCAGGGATGCTTTTGAATGATACTTTCATTGTGCAGATGCTTTACATTATTCACAATTTTTAAGAAAAGATTCAATCATAATCAACTTGCATTTATCAGCTGTTATTGTGCCCACTTTGTCATTTGTTTTGTCACTTTCTTTTCTTTCCACCAAGAAGCTTGCTATGAAGAAAAAAATAATAGCAGCCCAGTGATGTACTGTGAGTATGTCTACAAGAAACAAAGTGTCACTACTATTTTTCAAATAAATTGTTTTGTGTGACAGTCAAGAGCTTACCTTCACAATTCCATTTAGATCAATAGCTTGTATTTTGTCCTTGAGACAGCTTTCTTTACAAAGTTGTATAATGTATCCTGGTTTTTATATTTCACAAAATCTATATTGGTGGATCAGACAGAAGAAGGATAGGTAACCTGCAGCCTTAGTCAACCATAAGCCTAACTTCAAAATTTTCTCTAAGAGATAAGGTCAGATCTCTTTCTCTCTAGAGAAAATAAGTTTCTTTCTTCTCCACAGCCTGCCGCTTAGAAGAGAAGAAAAAGGGGTGTTGAAAAGAGAATGAGGAAGAGGAAAAGAAAGATTTTGCAAGGAGAAATAAAGAAGACAACAAGAGAATGTGTTTGCATCTGCTCTTAGCTCTATGGATGGGTGAAGCCTATTTTACTGTATAAGTGCCTTGTAGATTACACTAAGGATATATGGACTTCAACAGAAAAGAAAGTCTGCCTACTCTTGAGATGGAACACAGTTTTATAATGTGGGTTGGGCTTAATGTTTGTTAATGGAGACATGAATTATGATGTTAGCCATTCCAAACTTTCTTCTATAATCTAGATTTGCACATCAAACTAATGTATAACATTGGTTTCTTGTGTTCATTTATCATTCTCATAAGTTTAGCCATGTGAATTATAAATTATGGTTTATGGCCTAGTGTTTTGTATGAACCAAGTAATTGTGGTTTGATGAGGAAACATAGATTTAAGAAACCTACAATTTGGAAACACAGCCTTTGATTGCATTCTGGCTGGTGTCCCAAAGGTGCTTTTTCACGAGGCAACTGGACTTTCTTGTTTTTTCTTTGAAGACATTTTCCTTCTCATCCAAGAAGCTTCTTCAGCACTGACTAGATGGTGGAGAATGGAAAAGTTTATATTCCTTGCAGACAGCTGCTTATTTGCATTCTTTTAGAGAGTTGTTGGTTTGAAAGAGGGGTCAAAGAGGCCATCCACATCAAAATTGAACAGCCCTCTCTCAATAGAGGGGAAGGGATATGATATCATTTATCTTCAGTCTACAATACAGTCCTTTAAGCAGTTCCAAGAAGGCTCCACACCCATTTGCACTACTCAGGTGACCCTGACAACACAGATAAACCTCCAGGTGGCATCAACGACTCTGTAAAAGAATGCAAATGACCAGCTTTTCTATACTTCATAGGCATATTGGTTGAGTGAATACAGCTCATATAAATTATATTCATTTTCTACTTTTGTGTTGATCCCTCACATTCTAGCTTCAGAATTGTAAATGATGGTTTTAGCTGAGGGATGAACATGGGTCTATTGCAGTACCACTTTCCCTTTCAGAGCACATCCAAATATTTATGCCCAGGGATATTTCTTCCATTTGGCGCAACCATGCGAACTCTTAATCAATGCTTATGATTGTTGATCATCTTATTACTGTATATTATATTTATTTGCTGTTTTAGCACTTTGTAATTATCAACCCAGCTGAAAATGCCAGACAGCAATCATCACTTGGAACATATGAGTCCTTTAAATCCCACTGCCCTGGTAAAAAGGCTATATAAAAACCATCCAAATAGATCTATCATTTGCACTATTCATTTCAAGTGAATTGACTAACAGGATGCATATGTGCGAATGAAAAAGGAGCATGTCTGCATAAGTAAAAGATGCAGATGTAGGATATAGATGGAGTGAGTATTATGTGTGCAGCTAGATTTTCTTCTGTTGGTTCATTGTGGAAATTTTCATTACTAAAAAAACAAGCTAAAACTAAGCAATTAAGCAACAGCATAGAACTTGTTTATAGCATTTGTATCAAATGGGGGGTACAGTTTTCCTGAGCATATAAGTAGTATCATGGTATGTAATAATGACCTTGGGAGATAGGCCGAAGAGTCACAGCTTAGATGACCCTTACTTCTCAATCTATAGAAGGAAAAAGAACAGGGGAAGAATATCAGATGATTTCTGGAAAATAAAAGTAAATGGAAAGAGAAGGCCTTTCAGACTTGCAAGATTCTGTTACTGTAACCTTACAATAAATTGAGGCCTTTGAACTATGGTGCTGGAGAAGACTCCTGCGAGTCCCCTGGACTGCAAGGCGATCAAACTGGTCAGTCCTAGAGATCACCCCTGACTGGGTTAGGCAAGAAGGCCAGATCCTGAAGTTGAAACTCAAGTACTTTGGCCACCTAATGAGAAGGAAGGACTCACTGGAGAAGAGCCTAATGCTGGGAAAGATTGAGGACAATAGAAAAAGGGGACGAAAGAGAATGAGGTGGCTGGATGGAATCACTGAAGCAGTAGGCGTGAGCTTAAATGGACTCCAGAAGATGGTAGAGGACAGGAAGGCCTGGAGGAATGTTGTCCATGGGGTCGCGATGGGTCAGACAAGACTTTGCAACTAACAACAACAACACAATAAAGGTAGTATCAGTAGTCTTGGTTTCTATAAGTTTCTTCTTTTAAGATGCCAAGAACAATGCCATTAAAAATCCAAAGGAAATCACATATTATATGAGATAGTAAAATATTTCTTTCTTAAACTAATGTCCCACTTTTCTGCCAATTTTTTAAAAATTTTGTTGTTATAAAACTTGATATTTCATGTTATTTCAATACAATGATATTTATATACAGTATTTTAATGAAACACTTGATAGTCTGTTGTTTAGATACCTTAGTGTACTGGAAGGATATAGATATATATACACATAGAGTTTTGGATATCAATATTACAAAATATAATTACTTGATTTTTTTCAATCAAAGTTGAATGTTAAATGAAAGGAAGAGATGAAAGAAGAAACACTACAACATACATCAATGTATTTGCTATATAATAAAAATTAGCTAAAGTATTTGATATTGAAATCTTTATTGTATTATTACTTGGTACATATGTCTGGATATGCCAAGTACGGTATGTATAATTATTTTTATGTGCTATCATAACAATTGATTGCTTATTGATACATATTAACTGTATTAACAATTTACCAACTGAAGATAAAGTTTGGAGCAGAAGGAATTAGAACTTTACATTCTACAGTCCTCCTTATAAGCTATTCATTAGTAATGTAATTAGTTCTTGTTAGAACTAATCTTCCATATTGATTTGATACTCTGATAGATTATAATTTAATCAGTAGTAGATCTTTGAGCTTGGCATTTGTATGCTCAGCTTACCTATAGCTGTAGCTAAGATCCTATTTTGCCTAACACTGCAATCTCACACATAATTATAAAGGAGTAGGTCTTGTTGTATTCAGTGGGATCTATGGGTTTCTATTCCATGGAAACTTTCTTTGGCTGGCATGGGCTCACTTAGTTTTGTGTAGGCATATTCCAAATCAGGTTTCAGCTCCCTTTAAGCATTTTACTTTCCTGGTGTCCTCGCTTTCTCCTTTTTATCAGGAAGATTGTTTGTTCCAGGATGCTAACGCTGTTTTTAGCATCTATTTTTCAGTGTTCTTTCCGTTGTTCACTTTGTTGACAAGATGGCTGCAGTGCCCTGTTCTTCCTGTTATCAGAAGGCTAAATTCTTTTGAAGACATTACAGTATTGCTCTGAGAATCTTTTATAGACTTAGTATAACATGTATCCCTTATAATTAGCAAAGCAAAACTATCATAATTTCTCTTAAATGTTGCTTATACATTGATTATATAGTTTTCAAAGGAAAACAGATTTCACTAGCAGTTTGGTGTAAATTTCTATTTAAAGTATTTGCATGGCAACAAAATTCTACTGAGAAGCTATATGAATATTGTTTGATGATTATCTTAATGTTGACAGACTGAAAACAGCTGATTTTGCTCACTTGCTTTCCTGTTGTTTCCTTATTTTATCTTAACTTATATTTTAAGACACTTAAAGGATCAGAATAACTACTGTAACTACATCAAAGGAAAAAAAAGAAGATATGGTGGATAAAAAAAGTTAGTAATTAAACAAGGAGATTACAGTTATATAAAAAAACATTATTTCTGTTTAGTCTATCAAAGCAAAACAAAAATAGCAGAATTGGTGGTTCCTAATCTGCGATCCCAGAATCCTTCAACTAATAATTAAATATATAAAACTAAGTTTGCTAGGTCATCTTAAAAAATAACTAGAAGACTCTATAAAGCTCTAAATAAAATAGTTATTGGTATTACTTGATTTTTATTGTTCCAAAAAACAGAAAATGTAATCATGTAAAGCAGGGGTGTCAAACTGCCGGCCCACGGGCCGGTTTCATCATACCAGAGCTGTGCCCACCCCATTGCCGGCAATGGCGAAAAAGCTCCGATATGTCACGTGACATCATGTGACGTCTCGAGTTTGACATGCCTGATGTAAAGGGAAAAGAAAAGAAAAGGGGAAGGGAAAGGGGAAAAGGGGGAAATTAACAAAAAGGAAAACAAAAAAGGGAAAATCAGTAAAAAATATTTTTGGGAGTTTAGACTATAGTTCTAAACTCTGTCCCACTGCACCAAACCTATAAACACTGAAATTATTTTTAATTGCTTCTTTACATCAGTTATTTTTCCTTTAAAAACCATTCTTTAAGTGTCCAAATTGACCTTGTTGTGAGACATACGATATAGTATAATGTTCGAAGCATGGTATATTCTGGATAGATGTTTCAGGTCGACTGTCATCATTCATTTTTATTCCAGCACAAGGTATAGTGTGGTATGTATGTGTCTGTCTGCATGCAGCACAATGTACATGATAGTTTATAGCCCTGGTGGTTGTTGTTGTTTTTCAAATTTGGCAACTTTAACCTGTGTGGCTGGCTGAGGAATTCTAGGAGCTGAAGTCAATGCATCCTAGTTGCAAAGTTTGAAAAACTTTACAGCAGTGTTTCTCAACCTTGACAATTTTAAGGCATGTGGACTTCAACTCCCAGAATTCCACAGCCAGCAATGCTGGCTGTGGAATTCTGGGAGTTGAAGTCCACATGCCTTAAAATTGTCAAGGTTGAGAAACACTGCTTTACAGGGTGTGATAAGCAGAAAAGCAGGGCCTGTGGCTTGAAGGAGTTTGCCATCTAACCTTTGATGACAGATGAAAATACAAGGCAAGGAAAATAGAATCAACCTCTTCTTAAAAATGCCAAGAGATCATGAACCAGTGACCACTGTAGATGGACTATCCCATTGTCGTTCAGATCTTTCTGTCAGGAACAGTTAAGAGACCTGTGCTAGTCAGGGGTAACCAATACCCAGGAGGCGTCTGGTAGCACTTTTTGAGACTAGCACATTTTATTAAAAGCTGTAAATGCCTCCTGATTTATGCCAGACATTTATCCTTATATTTACAAGGTAGGTACAATGTATACCTATTATGTTTAGTCTATATTTTGGGCAATAGAAAAAGTACATGTTTCCTATGTACTTTTATGTTCATCATAAAAGAGCCGAGGTGGTGCAAAAGAGCCGAGGTGGCGCAGCAGTTAGAGTGCAGTACTGCAGGCCACTTTAGCTGACTGTGTTCAGCAGGTCAGCGGTTCAAATCTCACCGGCTCAAGGTTGACTCAGCCTTCCATCCTTCCGGGGTAGGTAAAATGAGGACCCAGATTGTTGGGGGCAATGTAAATATATATATATATATACATTGCTTACTGGTGTACACCGCTTAGAGAGTGCTTGCACTTAAAGCGGTATATAAGTCTCATAAATAAATAAATAAATCATAAGACCTAATATCATGTCTTCCCTTTTCAGCCACTCCTTACAAGGGTTATCCTCAATTCTCTGTACCCTCTTTGTCACTCTGTTCAGGACCTGCATGTGTGCCTTATATTTCCTCTGTGATGTTTTTCCATGTTGAAAGACATCTTGTTATTCTCAGCTACTTTTCCAGCCTGCCAGAATTAGATTGTAATCACATTCTGTCATCTTGGGTGTTCCCAGACTTCCCAGTTTTATCTCATGCACAAATTTGGTAAGTAGCTGATCAATCCATATATCTTGGTCATTGAATGTTAAATAATACTAGCCTCATAACATATTCTTCCCACATCACCTATGTTATTGCCTTTCAACTTGATATAGAACCATTAATGATGACTCTGATTGCAGCTAGCCTGCCAGTTTCATCCCCTCTGAACTGCCATCCAAACCACACTTTCAAAAGGGTATAATCATAGGTCTCTATGATCCCTTCCAAATCTATAATTCTAGGGATGCTGAGGATTTTGAATACTATAGCCCTAACAAGCTGGCAGACATCAGCTTGAAAAAGGCTACGAAGATTTTGTATGAGTAAAATTTTGAATAGAATGAGTGCCATAATGCATCTGTGGTCACCTTGCCAACTGTTTTACAGAATATCTAACCTAGTCTAACAAAGCAAAACAAAAATAACAGTTTGGGTAGTTCCTAATATGCAATCCCAGCATCCTTCAACTAGAACAGTCTGCAATAATAATCCACTAACAAGATAGTTAGTGGATTATAGCTGCATAATGTCTTGATCACTTCCTGATAACAAATAATAGATTTACTCTTTATCTTCATTTGATTTCCTTGACGTCAGTCTATTAGTTATAAAACAATTACTTACACAGAAAGTACAGAAAGGCTTGGAAGAAATAAACTGATGCTACATGGCAGTATCCTTTTTCAGAAATCCTGTCTCGTTTTACACACTAGCCTAACTGTTGTCTGTAGCAAAACAAGCAGAAGTACTTCCAATGCAGCCACAAAGAAACAACACTGGTCCTACTACTCCAGAAAACCTATATGTCAGAGCGTGCACAGTCTTATTGCATGAGATAACCCAGGAGTAAACACAGTAAACAGTGGTCTATAGTAAATAGTGGTTTATCTTACACTATCTACAATATCATACACTAGGAACAATATACATACATGTGCTAATACATCAGGATCCAACAAACCACAATAACAGCAGGAAACGGAATAAGAAAGAACACATCAGCAGAGCCTTCCCTTTATACAAAGGCTCTTAAAGAGACACAGACCCTGCTGAGTCATTCCCATCATTACATCTTATATCTTACATTATATAAGCTGGTTAGCTGTTAAATCAATACCTTGACACTCCTCCCATTTAAATCTAAACAGCTGTTAACCCAAATGCTTTTACATACTCTCCTTGTTTTGGTTTTCTTATCTCCACAGCTAGATAATTCTTTATTTCCCCCCCAGGCTTTTTAATTGGAACTTCCTTTCAAGCTGCTTGACAAAGGAGTCAACCTGGGAGCGATTCTTAGTAATAAAACACAAGTCATCAACATAAGCTAACAGGAAACACTCTGCACGCTTATACTGTGCAATGTATAAATATGGATCTGCCTTGCTGCTTCTAAAATCTAACTCTTTGAGACTGGCTTCTAAACACTGATTCCAGTTTCTTACTGACTGTTTTAACCCATATATGGCTTTATTCAATTTATATACATATCCAGGGTGCTTAGTTTCATAACCTGGAGCTTGTGCCATATATGTCTTCCTCTAATTCAGCATTTAAATATGCAGTAGTAATATTGAAATGATATATGGCATAACTGCATGCAGCTGCTAAAGCCAATGCTAGCCTTATGATCTCACCTCTTACTGTTGGTGCAAACACTTCATCATAATGAACATTTTTTTCTCTGTGTAAATCCTTGTACAACTAAACGTGCCTTATACTGAAGTTCATTATTGTGTAAAACCTTCTTTTTATATACCCATTTACACCCCACAGTCTTTTGTCCTACTGTTAATCTCATAAGGGTAAACACCTGATGCACATTCATAGACTCCATTTTTCTGCCTATAGCCTCCTTCCATTTATCCTGTTCTACTTTAGGCAAAAATAATATCTCTTAGTAATTACGGGGTTCATACCTTATATGCTCTAACCTCTTTGGAACCTGGCTCATATCCAACAAACCTAAATTTCCTGGCCTTTTTCTGTCTCTTCCTTCTGGTGCTTTTGGGAATATGCACCCAGGCATAACTGCCAAATGTCCTTAGGTGAGTCATTGAAAGTTTCCTTCCATATAACAGGTAATATAGAGTTTCATTGATAGCAACACTCCATACTGTTTACTAGATAGTTGGCTGTTTTCATGGCTTCCCTCCCCCAGTATGTTTACTCATTCTGCATCTGCCAGAAGTGAGTCTTTCATGGTTTACAATATGCCATTCCTCCGTTCAGCCACTCCATTTTCTGCTGGCAAGTACGGATTCGTACATCGATGCCTTATGCCTAAGTTCCTCAGCCACTTTTGGAAATTGTCAGGCATAGACTCTGTTTCCCTGACTGACAATTTTGTCTGTTTGCAGCTGGCATACTTTATGGCTATATCTTCGCTCTACACAGTTTACCCATTGCTTGAACTGTTGTAGAACTTCTGTTTTGCTCTTTAATAAATAGCAAAACCATATCTGGGTTTAGTCATCTACTAAGACTAGTACATACCTAGCCCCTCCTAGAGAGGGTGCCATAGGACCAATTAAATCAGTGTGCACTAACTGCCAAATTCTGTTAGCTTTGAGCTTTTCTTACTTACAGGATACACTCTGGACTTTGACTCCTTACAAATAGCGCAATCTAAATATGTGTTGCATTGCTTAATGCTTCAGCTTAGGTATGGCATCCTTTGCAGCACTCTAAAACTTGGATGACCTAATCTCCTGTGTAATAAATGTACACAAATATTATGTGTGGGAGTGTTTGTAAGTATTCATGCACAATCATCCTGCTTCTTTCCTAACACGTATAAATTATCCAGCTTAACATCTTGTGTACAAATCCTCCCACCTTTCTTGATGGTGTATTGACCCTTTGCAAACAGTATTTCATACCCCATATTATCCAAGCTTGAAATACTGAGTAAATTATGGTCTATCTCTGGCACATATAATACATTATTCAATGTTTCTCCAATACCAGGTATATAAACTTTACCTTCCCCTTTTTACAACAGACTGTTGTCAATTAGCCAAGCTAACAAATGTTTGTTTAGCTGGCCTTAGGTTTGAAAACATTTATGGGTCATTTGCATTATGCTGACTTACCCCACTGTCCAACAGCCAAGTGCTTTTTTCATTTAATGTTGGTTGTGTAACTTTATGACCTTGTTTTGATGCTCCTCTGTTCCTCCTCTCAGGGCAGCGTATCTGGAGATGCTCTATAGAACCACACATGAAGCAGTGTTTCACCATGCAAATGTTCTCAGCTGCTCTAGTGGCATCTTTGGATGTTGCAGTTTTAGGCTTGGTCTGTATATTGTCACCCCCTATCTGCTGCCTTTCCAGCAGTTTCTGTTCCTCCTCCAACAACTGGCCATTCAAATAACTCATGATTAGGTCCCTCTCTTGCATGGACTCTGTTGGTCACTAGGACATCCCATGAAGTGTACAATGAACTGAGCACCACATATACCTTGTGTGCCTCAGTAAAAGTCATTTCTCTTTCTTCTAACTCTAGGAATGTCTTTCTCATGAACTGCAAATGAGTAGACATGGTCTCTCCCAGTTTCAGCTGGGCCTTATATAGCTTTCTTGTCAGCATTACTTTGCTGCTTGCAGTCTCTCTCATGTACACAGTGCGCAAAGCTTCCCAGCACTCTTTAGCAGACTGGAGACCCCTCACGTGTATCAGCTGGCTATCCTCCAAACTCAGGATTATGCTGACCAATGCTTTCTCATTTTTTCTCCAGTCCCCATCATCTAGGGCTGCAGGTGGATTAGCAACTAACATCCACAATTCCTCCCGTCGCAGGTATATCTCCATTTTCAGACACCAGGAGAGGTAGTTTGTCTCATTCAGAAGAGATATTACAAAACCTCCTCACATTATGCTGATGGATTCCATGTTGCCTGCTATACCACAAACCACAACAAACCACAAGCCCTAACTCCTCTCGCTCTGGGTCAAGCTCTCACTGGGTTTCTCCTCTCTCTGGGCCCCTAACCTGTCAGAGCATGCACAGTCTTATTGCATGAGATAACCCAGAAGTAAACACAGTAAACAGTGGTCTATAGTAAATTGTGGTTTATCTTACACTATCTACAATATCATACACCAGGAACAATATACATACACATGCTAATACAGTAGGATCCAACAAACCACAGTTACAGCAGGAAACGGAATAAGAAAGAACACATCAGCAGATCCTTCCCTCTATACAAGACACTTGTAAGAGACACTTACCCTGCTGAGTCATTCCCATTATTACATCTTATATCTTACATTACATAAGCTGGTTAGCTGTTAAATCAATACTTTGACATTATATACCAACACCCTTGGTATCATCCATTGTTTAGCCTTCTTTCTCCAAATTGATTCACAGTTGTACCATTTTTGAACAAAGAGCTCATGATGGCCTAGGCCTGGCCAGATGCAGCCCTGACAAGCCTTCAGTGGTGGTATTAGACTCCATCCAAAAAGTTGTATTGGTATTGAATATGATAAATGAGGAAATAATTAAATACTTGTAGAGTAATATTAATTATTAATTTAATATAGATTAAACCAAACTTGGATGGGGGGATTATGTATTCAATTTCTAAATGTAATGCAATAAATGTCCTCCCTGACTTTTTGGAATGATCCCAAAGTTATACATCCAGGTTTAATTAAAAAAAAACACATCATGAACACTCTCTGAATACCTTATCTTTTTTAAACAATAACAACAACCATCTAATTTTGGCCACTCCTCTATTTGTAGGCCTGTGATTCAGAAGAGGGTTAAGAGGATAGCTTAGTAACGTAAGAAATAAACTTCATTTCAGTCTGAAGCACTCATTTTTTTAACAGTACAGAAAACTCTATCCATTCTCTCTATATAATTTATAATCCTCTCAGTCCACATTTTTGTAATCTTAAAAACTCCAAATACATCTGTTTTCTCTGATAGGGAAGACACTCCATAGCCCTGTTCAAATTGGCAACTTTTATTTGTTATGATATTCATTTGAAGGTGAAGCAGCCTGAAATTTACACTGGATTCCCCAAAACAACATTATTTTTATAGAAAGAGATTATGAGACTGGCTATTTTATTTTTGGCTCCCTTCTTAATAATTTCCAACATTGTTCATGTTTTTTATGTTTTCTCTGTGGGGAATCTACATTTTCTGCATCAATATCTTTTTTTCCCTGTAAATCATATCCAATTCACACCTGACCAGGATAAAAATGGTTATGCTCACCATGATTCTTTAAACAATAAGATGTTTCAGGGATATAGTGGTTATTTTGATCTGTTTACTGTGGAAAATTATCATAAGAGGTTTCTTGTATTTTTAAATATATCATTTTTTGCAAACATGATATATAGTATATATATCATATATATTATAGCCTGATAAAGCACCTTTCCCCACCAGCATCTAACCATGGCACAAGCATGTCCTGCAGCTAATTTAATTTATTATTTAATTAATCTTCAAAGCAGGTCTAGTACCCATTTTTTACCTGTTTGACCCAAAGCTGAAATAGCAAATTAATGGAATGAGAGGTGTACATTCTCACCATGGAGGAGTAAAAGTAAAAGAAATGCACAAGAAAATGTGTAGCAGCAAACTCAGAATGCTATCATTCCACATGTACTATAGATTCACATTGCTCGGTTAAGTTATATGAAGTTAAGATTTGAAGGACTGCAAAGTTGAACTTAAGGGGTCTATCATTAATCTGAAATAAATCTGAAAATAAGTCTAGCATCAATTCTAGAGAAAGGGAAGTTTTTTTAAAGACAAAAGCAGGCTTCATTTTCATGACCACAGGTTGTATTTAACAGGGCCACTATGTCATACATATAGAAGTACCATGGGCTTTTCCGAGATTGGGGAGAAGGGAGTTTTTCCTTTCTTTTTCTTTTTCTAATTTTAATTAAGCTTATTTTGGATTTTGTACTATAGTTTCTGAATTTCCCTAAAATGTCAGAAAACTTCAATGCTGATTTTAAGCTGCTAGAAATAGCATCCTGGGCTACCCTAAAAAATATTGGGTGGCCATATCTACATTTGGAGCCCAATATGTTCTAATAATCACTGTGTTGTATAGAACTTAAACACATGCATTCCTTTCTGCACACAGGAATCAAGATTGCTTGTCTTCTGCCCTTCCAGCAACCTGGAACAGAAACAACCCCAGAATTCAACTGTTGCATTAGAACTGATGAAACCTCATGGGGAAGATAGAAATCACATATCAAAATTCCTCTTCTATCCAATTGATTGCTACATTAATTTTCAACACACCAGCTCATGTTCTTGCTTCCCCTTCTCTTTCACTCTTACACACAGTGCAACCAAGATTTGACGCACAGACCTCTCTCTACCTGTCTCATCATGTAATCTACAGTAACTGCTTCCCCCCATCCCAACAGATAAGAGGCCCCAGACATAGCTGGAGGAAGAACAGAATGCATGTTTCAAATACCCAGGATGTCAGGCAGCACAAAGGCACCTCTTTCATTGATTTTATATACTTCCACTTTCCTGGACAGTGACACTGCTGTCTCATATTTGACAGCCAACCTGACAGTTTTGAGTTGAAGCAATAACACACTGGTATTAATTGGACACTGAGGCCATAGTGTTTGTGGAATGTCTAGTGGGACCATCTAAGCCAGACATGTCAAACTCGTGACATCACATGATGTCACGTGACATATTGGAACTTTTTCCCCATTGCCGGCAATGGAGTGGGCGCAGTTTCCTCGTGACGCGTCCAGCCTGTGGGCCGACAGTTTGATGCTCCTGATCTAAGTCTTCAACTTGTGACACCTGAGAACAAGTTCAGCTGATTGAATAATAGTTTGCCACAGATTTGGCACATATTTATAGATTACAGTTTTATATGATGATTTGTACCATATCCTAAAGGTGGTGTTCTCTTTATATAAAGTATTTCAGTGTTACAGGGATTCTTAAATTAGGCTAGATTTCTAGTAGTATGGAGAGAATGGATCATAGTTTCCAATTTCACCTTATCAACCTGTGTTGAGTACTTTTCCTGATCTATATAATCTGTTAGGATAGGATCAAGATAAATATGTTTGGGATAAAAAGAAGCTTGGAATGAGTGTAGATTTGCAACAATAGTAACTACAGTTTGACAATATTCTGGACTTTAATGAATTGTCTTCTAGCTAACATTTAGCATGAGTTTTTAAAGGCTTGAGTCAATTCCTCTTACAATGCAAAGTGTGAAACCGAATAAAAGAACAATTATGTTGTGGACTTTGTAATATATACTTATGGTCCCTGTATGTGATTTATAATTATTTAGAAAAAAAATAAGTTTCTTCTCATCTCAGAATCTCTCTGTTATGAAACATATAAAACACCAAATACTGTTTAAATACATTGATATTACTTAATTCTGAATTAGTCCCAGAGTAGGCCTTTATACTTATTGCGAATAATAACTCATGAGCCAAATTTGTTTATTACTTTCACTAAATGAATATAATCACCACTGTCCCTGGCTCTATTTATCCTATTGTACAGGTCAACACCATGTGACTGAGGAACTCCACAAACCAATATGAAATATTTCCACAAGACTGTACTGTAGTTGGGCTTTCACTAACCCAAATATAACTCATAGATTACACTACAGTGTCTTTTTTTTTCTATCTCTTGCACACTGAATGCGTCGTCTGTTGCGAGGGTAGCCACCTCGCCACCACTAGATGGCGAAAGGCAACATCCCATTTTCACCAGTCGCGAAGCAAACCCTGCCCAATGGAGCTATTTTCCCGCCTCCCTCCCCTTCCTCTCGGTCCTCCCTTTCCATCCAAATTTGCAGTCAGCCCCGCCGC
This sequence comes from Crotalus adamanteus, assembly GCA_039797435.1. Taxonomy (NCBI): domain Eukaryota; kingdom Metazoa; phylum Chordata; class Lepidosauria; order Squamata; family Viperidae; genus Crotalus; species Crotalus adamanteus. The sequence goes on from CM077919.1 coordinate 97,844,276, forward strand.
ATCCTCAGGAAAACTCCTCCCGCTGCACCTGAAAAAAGGCGTCTATTGACAAACTTGGCTGAAAGAAGCGAGGCGAGTGCTAGGCGAGTAGATTTAGGATCTGGAGCTCGCAAGTCCTGTGTAAACCGTCCAGAGGAAGGAGGCGGGGTGTGTGGGGGGGAGAAGCACCCGGAGATACCAGAGGGAAGACTTGGCTTGTTGGTTCAATCAGCGAGCTGGGCGCATCGACTCGGCTCCCTTCCCGGTTCTTCCCCCCCCCCCCACTCCGGTTCACACCCCCTTCGGCTCTAGGAGGGCTTGAGCTGGCATCGCTCTGCACTGCATGACAGCTCCAGGCTCCGAAGACGACGTAGCAGCCGGGAGTGGGAAGCCAAGCCCAGCTGAGGAAGATCTGAGGAAGGCTACGCGCCGGGGATCGGCGGGGGTGTGAGCCCAGAAGGCACCTTGTCCTGTCTGATTCCCAGGGCGCTGCCGCCTCCTCGTCTCCGATTGCCTTTCGCTCCTGTTATAACCCCACCCCTGACCTTATTCTCTGGCCGCCCAAGACTGAGCAGAAAGGCAGAAGCCCAGAGAGAAAATAGCACCGGGTCAAGGAGAAATACCTGCGCATCGCTTAGGCTGCAATTGATGGGAAATACACATTTCTTTCTCTAGGGAAGCTCGTTAGTCGCCCGCCCCCTTTTCTCTTTTTTTTTTCTCCTCCCCCCTTTTTAAAGAAAAGAACCCGGTTGAAAGCAGAAAGGGGGAGAAAAGAGGGGTTCTTTTCTCCAAAAGAAAAGAGAGGGAGGGAGCAACGGAAAGGAATCGGAGAGAATTTCAGCAAGCGTTTCCCTCCCTTTGTTGAATGAGAAGGACGGCGCCGGATCACCATGAGCACCAGCAGTAAGTACGGCTCTCCCTTGATTTTGCGGGAAGGGGGAGTAGCAGCGGCTTCTTTTGCACTCCGCCTTGCGGGGACGAGGGGGGTCACAGCAGGATGGGCCAGGTTTAGGGGTTTTGAGATTTTTTTTCCCCCGGTTTGGGGTTTGGGAATGAGAAAAGGTGGAATGTGATGTGGGATGGGTACACCTGCTGATCTTCAGCCCTAGTTCCCTCCCACAGCTAGAATTTTGACAACTCGATTTAAATGGAGGCTGGGGGGTGTGTGGTTGTGACATCTACAAACACCTAACTACTCTAGGTTAAAATAGTAAATTCACGTGTCTTGAGGTTGTGCCCCCACTTGTGTCTCTAAGTAAAGATAGGTGTAATCTTTTCAGTGGCATCTCAGGGCAGAGTTCAGAGGAAGGGCGGGCAGGATTGGGAAATGAAACTATGACTATAGCTAGGTGCATGAGGTTCCCAGTTTCCCACTCTTTCATCAGACTGAAAGGTGTCTCTGAGGTGGACAATACTGATAGTGCCTATTGATTAGAATAAAAGAAATGGCAAGAAGCATTAAGAAAAGTGCCACCTCTGAATTTGCAAAGGAGTAAAAAGAGGTTAAGAAAGGGAACTGTGACAGACCAGTTTAAAGATAGGAGCATTTCCGTTTCTATAGCATTGAATTTAGCAAATAAAGGACAAATCGGTCAGAAATGTTGGGGTTGATGTTAGCCTTGCTATTTCTCACGGTGTTTAATAGTATTTTTACTCGTCTGTGAGGCAAATGAAGCCACCTTGTAGCCTAGCCTGATAGCTAGAGGAGAAATTTTTAGCAGTTTTTAAGGTATTGAGATTTCAGATTTTCTAGGATTTGTGGGAAAGGAGTAAGTTGGTAGGTTTGCAGGGCTGGGTCAAAAACTCTTGCTTATAATCCTGGAGAGTTAAATGTCTCATCTAGATTAACCAATGGTCTTGACAATGATGTAGGTCTACATGTTCATGAGAAAACTCTTCATTTCCATCAGTGTCCTTGGGATTTGACTTGATATTGCAGTTAGCAAATATTTGGCAGGGGATTTCCCCCCAAAAGGGCATCAGCCAATTAATTTCAGTGTTCTTCTTCAGGTTCCTCCCTCTTTCTTTTTGCTGGGTTGGTCCTAGATTTCTTGAGACAAACAGGTGGTGCTAGTGCTGCTCCAAAGGAGACAGCCAAGGAAAATATTTCAGCCCAAAGATTGAGTGATTTTAGATTTCACATGTCCCATTCTCCAGAAATAAATTTGTCCTGGTGTTTTCCTTATGAATCACAACTGAATTATGAGCTAGAAAGAATGCTCTGATAATAGGCATAGATAATAGGCCCTACTAATATATCCTGCTCCATCCAGTAGCTGCCTAATAACAAAAGCCTAGAGCTCACCTGCACCACCCATCAAGGTGTCTTACTCAAGACCGGGGTGTTTTCTGCTTGGGTGGCAGAAAAACAAGGCTGAACAGAATGGGAGAGCAGTCCTATCAAACACAACCAACAACTGGGTAATGCTGGTCCTTTTCTGCTGGTAATGATGTGGGATTAATGTTTCATAAATCTATTATTATTTCAGGAGTGTTCTCCCTCCCTCTCAACTCCCTCTACAGTTGTATGCACTTTCTGCACTCTATTCAAAGTCTACTTCCACAGCACCATTCTGCAACTCAGGGCTTCCAATGTTGGGCCTGTGCTCCCAATTATACTAGCTACAGACAATGAGAATATCCAGCTATAGAGTGCTGAGTGGGAAGAAGCCATTTTACAAATATAATATACATTTGCCATGTTTATTACTATGATTTTAAGAATATGAAAAAAGCAGTGTGATGTTTTACCTATATCAAGATCTTCTTGCTTAGCCTGGGCCTATTTTTAATTTGACCCATGCCTGGCTGAGTCAAAGTGGGCTCAGCCATGATCACCTGTCATGTCACATTTGTGTGCCTTTGCTTCCCCTCTGGACCATGATGTGATATTGGTCCAGTATCATTACAAAGCACTTTGTGCTCTTTTGCCATGTTGCAATGGATTATTTCTTATCATTTATGGAAGTCTGAAAAGCAAGAACTACTTTTTTCAAATTAATCCAAAATTGAAATCCCACAGAATTACTAGCTTCAAAAGTAACCACAGATGTATTTTTGTTAATGTAATATGACTGCTTTCAGACCATAGAACCATGTATTATAATCCTAGGGCAGTACCAATCTGTCATTATCTTGGGTAGAAGGCAAGGGCTTCTATTGCAATCATTTTTATTCCAAGAAGGCCCAAATGAGTGAAATCAACCAGTAGTGGGAGGGATTTACATACTGCTCTTACTGCAATAGAAACTAAAAAAGCTATTCTTTAATTAACCTTATTGGAGTGAATGACAACCACTCATTTATATGGGAATAATGAAAGAGATATTGTTAAGAGAAATAAATCTGCCAGTTCCTATTATCCTCAACTATTGTAGATCATCCTGAAATTCTCTTTGCTTGATCTCCCTAGAGTAACCTTCTCCAACAATGATATCTTTTAGAACCTGACCATATCTGAATGACACTAGATTGGAGAGGTTTGTCCTATATGAGACTATGGTGGCATTAATATATATAGCGACTTAGATCAGGATTGATTTTGAATTATTACTTCACCACAAGCCATGACCATGCCCTTTAGTATATTAAGATGCATAGTATCTCCTGGAGCAGAGGTCCCCAACCTTTGGGGCACCAGGGACCAGTTACGTGGAGAGAGGTTTTTCTGTGGACCAGAGGGGGCGTGGTTTTGTGTGCTGCCTGCATCCTGTGGATGGGGTTTTTCTTGTTTTTGTGGACTAGTTGCAGGCATGCCACAGCCTGATACTGGTCCACAGACCGGGGGTTGGGGACCCCTGTCCTAGAGGGTAATATCTAATCATTAGTACAAGTATTTAACTGCACAGTTTGAGAACACATACAAGAAAGTAGGTCCTATTTTCTTTGAAGAACATACTTCCAGGTAAACATGCTTAGGATAGCATTGTATGTCACACTGTGTTCTAGAGCGCAGGGCTAACTATCTATTTTAATTCATCATCTTAACAATTCTTTATTATTTTATTATAGCTAATACAATTCCAAAAGGGGGTGTAATGGCTCAGTGGTTAAAGATGCTGAGCTTGTCAGCTGGAAAACTGACAGCCTAGGTTCAAGACCCCAGCACTGCGCAATGGGATGAACTCCCGTTCCTTGTTCCAGCTCCTGTCCATTTAGCAGTTTGAAAGCATGCAGATGCGAGTAGATTAATAGGTACCACTTTGATGGGAAGGCAATAGCATTCCGCGTGCCTTTGGCGTATAGCCATGCTGATACATCACCACAGGAAATGTCTTCTGGCAATGCTGGCTTCCTTGGTCAAATCTGGTGGTATATTACCAAGCTTACCTATTATCAAGTGTTAATATTGGAAGTCAACAATTGGTGTTAAATTTCTGATTTGGGCAACTTTGGAATATACAGTAGATATATATATATATATATATATATATATATATATATATATATATATATATATATATATATATATATATATATATATATATATATATATAGAGAGAGAGAGAGAGAGAGAGAGAGAGAGAGAGAGAGAGAGAGAGAGAGAGAGAGAGAGAGTAGCTTTGGTTGGATGGATGGTATTAAGATGTAAATATACTAAAACTTTAGTATCTCTGGAAATATATTAGGAATGTAATGATTAAAGAAATATTTGATCCTTTCTTCCATGCTAAATTAACTTTATGAGAAAATCAAACAGTAACAATTGGGAAAACGATGGCAATATGGTAAAATTGGGTGAAAATGGGATGTTGTCTTTGTACCAATTGATAGATATGAGGATAAATTTTTAATATAAACTCTGCTAAGAGACAAATATCATCTATCAGATGTAACTTAGTGGTAATATTTGCAACTTCAACATTTGCTAACAACATTTTTTGGAGCAGCAGCATTTTTAACTTCTAGGATAGCCAAGATACAAGAACAACTGGTTAAATCTTTTAAATCTAAAATCATACTATTAGTTTCTTTAGATATTTGTTAATATCTAAATCAATTTTATATGCAGATGTTAAATATGAGGGGACTAAGGAATTAGAGGTTCTTATACTGCCTAAATAATGGGAGAGTGTCTTAACTTCTGTAGTAAGACTATCGGTTCACCTTAAACTATGACTATTATAACAAAAATAATATTTAGAATTTATTGAACTCTATTACATCAGTATAAGGTGTCACAATGGCTCAGTGGTTAAGATGCTGGGCTTGTTGGCTGGAAAACTGACAGGCCAGGTTCAAGAACTGAGTGCGTGCAACAGGTGAGCTCCCGTTATCCCAGCTCCTGCTGACCTAGCAGCTCGAAAGCATGCAAATGCAAGTAGATAAATAGGTACCACTTTGGTAGGAAGGTGTTTCACTGGACACTGCACTGCAGTGTGATGACATGCTGGCCAGATGACCACAGGAACATCTTCAGACAGCATTGGCTCAATGGCCTAGGAACAGAGATGAGCATCGCCCCCTAAAGTCAGCTATAACAAGTGGAGTAAACCCCGCAGGGACTCTTTTATCTTTGCCTTATGCTTATATAGAAAAGGATTGTCTAGGACAGTATTTTACTGGATATGTAATAAAAGACAATGCTTCTTTAAAACATGTGATTTTACCATAACTACAACGTTACTAAATTTTGGGAGAAAGCAATGGACTATACAAAGGTGACTGTTTGACAGAAGCTAAAATTTGCAGAGGATAATGTTCTCTTGAATTACATATCTAGTACATGGAATTTGACAACTGGATAATGCAAATGGATTCTCTGTGCCCTTATAGCTAAAAGGCTCTGTCGTTTGCTGCATAGCTAATTTGTCTGAAGAAATGAGTTCTGGCTGAATTACAGGAGACCAGCAGAAGCTTATTCTACAGGGAATTTTTTTCTTCTTAGGACAGTCTGTCTTCCACCCATATACTAAGAAATATGCAGTGCTATTGATCTGATTGCTCCTTCGAATCATTGTTCTTGCTATTAATTTGCCACTAAATTGAGTGTACCAATAAGTTTCAGTGTCCAAAAACATCCCATGTATTCTAGGCTCAATAAGAAGATATTCTTCAGTCACCTAACAGCTATGCCAAGCATTCACAACCCAGACATTGGCACTCAAATGATGCCTCTCTATGAAAACAGCCAGAGATTTTGAGACAGAAATGTAAGCGGCAAAAATTTTTATGGTAAAAATAAGAAAACCAGGTGGTTAAACATTTAAAAAGTAGGTTAACCAAACTACAAGGGCTAAATCTTGGGAGAGTTGACTTGAAAACTTTTCTCAGTTTAGCCTCAGTTTCCTGTCTTTAAATACAGTTTAAATTTTATGTAAGCTTGTTGAGAGGACAAATAAAATGATTACAAATCAACTTTGCAAATTGAATTGCTTGCACTTGATACAATATAACCCTCATTTTCACATTTTCAAACAGACCGACAAGGGACAGGAATTTTAGCTAATATAAATTAGCACCAGATCTTATTTAAATGGAATTATGGCTGTGTATAGCAGCTGAGTATCTTCCTCATGCAGTAGATTCCACTAAATTCTTTTCCAAGCCATGTACTTCAATGATTTCAGGATTCTGTCCATAAAAAAGAAAAGTGAGAGAATGACTCTTTTGTCCTAAATGTCTTCTATGTATTCGGTTATCACTATAGACCTTCTTGTGGCAAAATAGTCATTGCATAAGGATTGGCTGAAATTGTCATCATACGATGAGTGCTATGGGCTGTTTGGGTGTAATAGATCATTATATGGCATAATTTCATTGAATAGACTCTTCTGAGTTGCTGCAAATCATAAGCAGGTCTGGATACCATATGATGGCTTCTTTGTGTCCTGCAAACCAGATTCACTTTCAGCTTGGCATAGAACATCAAATAGACTAGACTAGACTAGACTAGACATAGAATAGAATAGAATAGAATAGGATAGGATAGGATAGGATAGGATAGGATAGGATAGGATAGGATAGGATAGGATAGGATAGGATAGGATAGAATAGGATAGAATAGGATAACCTTTATTGTCATTTTTTACTATGGGCACACATTAAAAATGAAATTTTGTTGCTTGCTCTCAAAAGTGTACACATACTGTACATAACATACATTTAAACATGCTATATACAACATAGTATAAACTTACACCCTTACATATAAATAATACATAAATATTAAATAAATATACTGCTCTTGTCTAGTTTTAGAGACATAGGCATCCAGTATGTTCATTTTGATTTATATTTCTTTAATTATCAGTACATCTGTTGTTACTTCCATGGCTTTCCATGTGAAGATAGCATATAATATATTGGAGCAATGCAGTCAAAGAAATAAGAACATGGTCCTCTTTCCATTACATATGGAAACACTAGACCTTGCTGGAGAGAAGAAAGATCCTTTGTTCCCTCAGTGATAGTAGAGTTAATTTAGCATTTGAGAGGATTGACTAAGAGCCTTAGGATTGTAATTTATATGCATGAAGCTATTGCTCTACTTATTGTCAGCACCATCCATACTGACTTGGGAACTCTGGAACTTAAAGTCCGCACATTTTAAAGTTGCAAGTTTGAAAAACATGTTATAGATACAGCAGGACTTGCAAGTATTGCCTATCTAACCCCTCCTAAGATTCCTGCATGCCAACCATTGCTATACTTATTATTAGGACATATGTCTATGTCAGAAGGAAAGAAGATATTTACCAACTATTTAGTTCCTATAGTACTAAATGCTCTTGCAGAAGGACTTGAACAACGTGATGTATGGCAAAGCTACGTGTATTACTTTTACCTGTATCTTTAACTGACTCTTTTTTCTTACTTAGCATTTTCTATTTATTTCAGATGATCTGTTACCTGTATGCCCATGGGTAGGCATATGGTGCCCACAATGACAGTGTTCCCATAGACACTTCCTTTAGAACCCATCAGGCTCCCCGCCCCATTTGACTTCATTTTAAGCTATTTTAATTAATGTGATTGATTGATTCATCAATGAAAGATGTCAACAGAAGGAGCAGTTGCCAGCATTATCTTTATTTATAAAAATAGATCTGAGCCCCATCTAAGCCTTACAGGCAATCTTATAAAATAAATGCATTGCAAGGAGAGGCAGCCTATTACTTCATAGGGAAAAACCACCAACCTGGGAAAGAGAAGAAGAAAAAATGCAATGGAAGAGAACAGAGACTGAGTGGGTTAGAGCAGGAGTCCCCAACCTTGGCAACTTTAAGATCTGTGGACTTCAACTCCCAGAATTCCCCAGCCAATTGGGGAATTCTGGGAGTTGAAGTCCACAAGTCTTAAAGTTGCCAAGGTTGGGGACCCCTGGGTTACAGTGAGAAATTTACATTGCAGGTGCTGCATTGGATGCCACTGAGCTCCTCATGCACTTCAAAATGTAAGTTGCAAACTTCAAGTGGCTTAGCTCCTGTGAACATGCAGGATCGCTTTTCCCAGGTTCTATCTAGGATGCTGGATTCAGATGGGAATGCTGCTCTTGGTCAAGGGGAGGCACTGAACTGCATACCCATAGATATAAAACATCCTGCATAGTGAGATTAGTGAGGCTCTGGGGTCATGTTTCCTGGCTGTTACCCCCACGTTATGGAACAGTCTTCTTCCATCACTTAGGACAGTGGTGGCGAATTTATGGCACGCGTGCCAGAGGCGGCACTTGGAGTCCTCTCTGTGGGCACACGTGCCGTTGCCCCAGCCTCACCTCCCCTATGACCCCCTCCTCACCAGCAGCCCCCCCTGGAGGAGAGTTGCCTCCAAGTGTGGCCCACACGGAGCAGAGCAACCAAGGACATGGCAGCCAGGCAGCGTAGACAAGATTCTGCCCTCGTGCCCCATCCCACACAGTTGATGCTGCGGGGTGCAGGCAGAGGGCGTGGCCGCCATAGCGCTGCTGGGCTGCCTGGGTGATCTGCGGCGGGCCCTGGAGACGGTGAGTGGCCCTGTGGGCAGGTGGGGTGGGGGATGGGGTGGGGACGGGGCCAGTTTTTGGGCACTCAGTCTCTAAAAGGACAACTTCGTTTCAAAAGTCTGTCCAGATGGAATTATTCCATAGGATGTTTGAAAGCTGAAGTTGCTTTTGATTTTCGCCTGCCATTGGGTAGCTGTAATTATGTTATAGTTGATTTGATTTTTTAAAAATGTTATTTCTGCTCTGCTTTTTATTTTTGTAAAGTGCCAGGAGAAGTTTGGATTTTGATGGTATATCAAAAACATAAATAGATAAATGCATACACTTCACCAGTTTGCCTTTTGGTAAATTTATAAAAATACCATGCACTGCAGCAAGCACTGGGGTGAACAATATAGCCTCCTCTGCCCTATGTAGTGATCATGCCCAGAAATATCTTCTCAAAATTCAATTAGCTCAAGCTTTCCTTGGTTAAGACTTTATTTAGTCAGTTGTTCACATTTCAAAGGCTCCTTTTCTTTTTTACAATCTCTCCCTGGAAACACATGGCAAATATACTTCTGACTGAATAGATGTATGAGTGTGCAGGTACATTAAAACATATTTGATTTTGTTACAAAGAGAGATTTTTTAAAAAAAAAATCCAAAACTTGAACTTTTGCTCTGGAGAAAAAAGCAACATGTGTGGTGAAGTGAGCCATGAATCAAAAATCCATGAAAGTCAGTGGCAGGAGACTTAAATCAGGAAAGGAAAGTAGCCTTTTGATGCAACCCCTAATTAATGGATCTAATATGTTGTTATGTGATGTGATGATCACTACTGTTTTTGATGGCTTTCAAAGGAGATTAGATTACTGTTTCTCAGCCTCAGCAACTTTAAGATGTGTGGCTGTCAACTCCAAAATGCTGGTTGAGGAATTATGGGAGTGGAAGCCCTCATGTCTTAAAGTTGATGAGGTTGAAAAACATTGGGTTACATGGATAATAATCTGTTAATAGCTTCTAGTCATAAATTCTGAGGTGCCATGAATGAACCTGCTAGGGAGATATAAGACAAAAGATCTGTTGCATTCATGCATGGTATGAGTTTCTTAAAAGCACCTAGCCAGATGTGATGAAAAATTAATCTAAAGTTTTTGATGTGGTCCAGCTCAGCTTATCTTATTTTTATGTAAGTGGGATTACATTTCTGTAGAGGCACTGAGTGATCTTAACTCTTTCAAATGGAAGAACTACTGTATTCTCGTGGTCTTGCTTGCTCAGAATAAGCATAACACTTAGAACTTCCATCTGAAGTGGTCAGTTGGGTGACTGTTTAGTTGAATCACGTTTCAAATATCTCCCAATTTTACATAACTATAGTGCAAAAGCCACTATATTTTCCACCAATTCATAATGGCTGGTTAAAAACAAAATACTATTATGCAATTGGCTTTTCACTGGGAAAAGTATATAAAGCTGCCCACTGGAAATTAAATTGAACTAATCCTAATGCCTTGCCCTTTGATCCATTTTGACGTGAAAGCAACAAAAGCTTCTACTATTGTAGTACTACTATAATTATTGTAACCAGTTTCTTAGTTTTGTGCTGACTTTTCTGGGAAATTAAATGGTAAAACAGCAAGGACCTACCTTCTGAAAAACATCTTGTGATTCATTTCCCACCACACTTAAATCTAGCAGAAAGTGACCAATGTAGCTAATGAACAATTTCACGAAGTTTCTTTTGGAGTCAAATGATTTGTGTTACACACTTGGGAAAGATGAAACTCTTTTCCTGGTGGAGTGCTATGAACAAATAATTACTGGTAGTTGTGGGGGAAGTGCAGTTATAAAATATATATTCACTACTTCGAGTTATATACAAAAAGGCACATCCCAAAAACATCTGGAGCACCACTTGAACACCATTGACATTGACCAAATCACCATCATTCAATTGCAACAGGCACTTTTACTTGGAACAGCTTACATCCTGTGACAACAACATTAACACCATCAAACAATGATATCTACCTTTCTCATGTATTTGGAAAGAGCTTGATAGTTGGAGAAAGATTCCAAATCTAGTTTAAATAGTGACTGACAATGCACAATCATCATCAAATCAAATCAACCTTTATTGTCAAAATACAACATGTGTATAATGAGATTGTACAATAAGCCTCGCTTCGTGCGTCCCCCGATACAACTCACAGTGACAACAAACACACAATCTTCTTGCATCATGTGAACTTATTGCACAATGCGCCAGCCCTGCAAGTCTATCATACATGGAGTTATTTCCCATTCAGAAGTCTGACTGCCCATGGGTAGAAACTGTTCTTCAGCCTGTTGGTGCGGCTGGCTATGCTTCTATATCTCCTACCCGATGGTAGGAGAGTAAAGAAGTGCTAACCAGGGTGTGAGTCATCCCTGAGGATTGTCCTCACTCTTCTAAGGCAGTGGGCCCTAGCGATGTCATCTAGCGGTATCAGGGGACAGCCCACAATGTTTTGTGCTGTGCTCACCACCCTCTGTAATGTCTTTTTATCCGGGGCTGTCAAGCCAGCATACCACACCATAATGCAATGTGAGAGGACGTTTTCTATAGTGGACCGGTAAAAGAAGGTCATCAGTTGTTGTTCCACTTTGTTCTTTCGCAAGGCCCTAAGGAAGTGGAGTCTCCGTTGGGCCTTTCTGGCCACCTGGGTTGTGTTAATTTTACAGGTGAGATCTTTGCTGAGGTAGACTCCCAGGAATTTAAAGGAAACTCTCTCCACACAGCCCCCCCCAATGTAAAGTGGGGCGGGTTCCTCTGTTTTCTTCCAGAAGTCTAACACCATCTCCTTTCTCTTGCCGATGTTCAGGTGCAAGTTGTTTTCTAGACAGCGTGAGGATAGTTTTTGTACCTCCCCCCTGTACGCTGTTTTGTCTCCACCTGTAATAAGACCCAATACGGTGGTATCATCTGCGAACTTAATGATCGCAGTGGATGGGTCAGACGATACACAATCATGTGTGTACAGTGAATATAGGTAGGGACTGAGCACACAGCCCTGTGGCGAGCCAGTGCAAAGCTTCAGGGAGGTAGATGTGACAAACCCGACCCTAACAGTTTGTGGCCAGTCCCTCAGAAAGTCTTTGATCCAGTCACAGATGGAGGGGGGAAAATCCAAGTCAGGCAATCAATATCATTATTATCATCATCATCATCATCATCATCATCATTACAATCATCATCAACATCATTATCATCATAATCATTGAAGATATATAATAGATATATTAACAGAATAATATAGTATGTAAGTATCATAATTAACATAACAATGAATAGCATAAATAATAACAAGAATAATAATAAAAGACGAAGCATTGGGAAAGATCACAAAGTATCAGGCTCTGAGGGGTCCTTGATGTTCTCTGAGCTTGCTTGCTTTCTTGCAGACATTTCATTACCCAAACTAGGTAACATCATCTGAACTAGCAGTGATGATGTTACCTAGTTTGGGTAATGAAACATCTGGAAGAAAACAAGCAAGCTCAGAGAGCACCAAGGACCCCTCATGTCAACCCTGAGCAACAAATATTCTCCTTTATCAGTATCAAGCTCCAAAAATCTAAGTTGAAAGATTATGATATAAACCAGCTATAGTGATCCCACTGGGTGTCATACCAAAAACTCTTGGACGACACTTAGCAAATGTGCATTTTGACAAATTTTCCATTGTCAGTTACAAGCCACTGCTTGGACCTATACATATACTAGGACAATACATTACTACACCTTTGGTTCTTAGGAAGAACTTAATGCATATGAAGGTCAATACCAGCTAAAGATGTGGCAGTTGTGGTTTTGCATTATTGTAGTGTATATGTAATGACAAGTCACATAAAAGGACTGATTTGTCATAGTGGTTTGTTTCACGGCAAGATTTGGGAGAAACATCTCTGAAAAGAAATGCCAATTCTTGCCCAAACATTCTTTCCCAACTGATATCTACTAATTGTATTAGGACTACCGCTTCCAAAGTCTCAGACTGGCACAGTTGTTGAAGGAGACGGGTAATATACAATATATTTCACAATCTCTGGTATTAGTTATCCAATTTTTATCTATTTTATCTATTTTTCTTAGATAAAGAAATCCCTGTGGTATTCGTTTTTTTTTCTCTCCCTCTATGTAATTACACATAACTACACATACATTTACATACATGCACTTTGCAAAATCAGTTAAGAGGCTCCTTAGCTTAGATATTGATTGAAAAGTGTATGTTGAGTAATTTATAGGAATCAGAGCACTGAATGATTATTTTTGGCATCCAAATCAGGGTTAGCAGCTATGTCCATTAAGTATTATTATGTGCTAATCTTCCAAGACATATGGTTACACATTGTTTGCCAGCAAACACCATTCATTATCCCTTTAATTAAACAAGAATCACATGACATTGCTTTGCTCCTATGTATATATATGCATGCTGCTGCATTTCTCTTGATGAAAATCCTGATCATTATTAATTCTGATCACTTATTAAATTATTAACATTTTGTCGCTTTTGCAAGGATTTGCTGTATTGTACATCACTATATAGAATCCAGTGTAATGTTAAATTTCTGTTGTGTGAAGAACCAGAACTACCATTTTTATTTGACTAATGGAGCCCAAAAGCATATTCCTTTTGTCCATAAATCAGTGACTCTGGCATTACATGTAAGGAAATTGTTCAGCTTGATACAAAATATAGTAGAGTCACAGTAGAATTATCTCATAAAATGAATTTGCTGAGGAATCCAAGACCCCGTCCCATCCCACAAATACAATAAGATTGTCACTGAAGGAACAGGCTGTTGAGATAGTTTAACAAAAAAAAAAAGTTTTGTTATCATTTAGAATGATGTTAACAGCTATTCCAGGGTATAATACACTCTATTTAAAGTGGATCCAATCTTAGATGAGTCTACATGAAATTTTGTCTCCTTGCAAGCACTCCCTTTGAGGATATGTTCTTCTTTTTTTAAAAAAAAAATATTTTTCCTTTTTTTCTTTACAAACAAACATAATATACAATACATTTTTTTCCTTTAACAATACTATGTCCTATATCTCTTAAATTTATTTACGTTTATTTACATTACTTCTTGTACATTTTTATTCCGCAATTCTAGCCAGTTATAATACATGTCCCATACCTCATAAAATTCTGTAGTTTCTGTCTTTTATTTCTAAGGAAAGTTTGTTCATCTCAGCACAGTCTAATGTCTTACATACAATCATTTCATTTGTTGGTATGTTCTCCCTTTTCCAAAATTGTGCATATGCAATGCATGCTGCAGTTATAATATGTATAATGATATATTGAAGTCGTTTCTCTATTTTGGGGTTAATTATGCCTAATAAAAATATTTCAGGTTTGAGTTCAATTTGTTGTTTTGTTATTTCCTGTAGCCATCTTCTTATCTGCTCCCAATAGGTCTTTGCTCTGGGGCATTGCCACCACATATGATAAAATGTTCCTTCTTTGTTTTTACATTTCCAACAATCCGGATTCATATTTTTGTATATTTTAGCCAATCTCACCAGTGCTAAATGCCTATCTGTAGAACATTTTGTATTGGTTTTCCTTGTATGCAGTTGACAACGTTAATTTGTAATTTATGTTCTATGTTCTTTCCGATTCCTCTAATCTTATATTTCTACCTATGTTTCGGGCCCATGCTATCATCAGGCCCTTTACTATTTCTTCTTCCAATTCAATTTCTAATAGGAGTTTATAAGTTTTTGTTAAGAATTTTTCTCCCTTGAAGATGGATAGATTATATTCAGAATAAATATGGGATTAAAAAGTTTCATTTAGCTTATGAGTAAATTTTAGATTAGTATTGATAGTATAATAACTTATATATTAAATTTGGTATTATTATGGTTTAATTAATATTGATTTGCTTATATTATTATTTTTGTTTTAATTTGTTGATATTTATTTTAAATGGGAGTTAGAGTATTTTATGGTTTTGTTTACTTATATAGTCGGGTAATGTTATTTAGAATTTGATTGTTAAGTTGTAACCCTGTATTCAGCTCTGGGAAGTGGGGGAGGGGGGGTTAGGGGAGGGGGGGTGGGTTTTGGGATATTGTATACTGTATAAAACTTTTCAATAAAAAAAAAGATTTTTTCTCCCTTATTTGTCAATATTTTATCCAATTGTTGTAATGTCCGACATATTCCATATTCCTTCATATCCTTATTATATTTTGATTTTATCTGTGTATATGGCCACAATCAATATTAATTCCCTGTTCTTTTAATTCTTCTTTTGATCTTAACTTCCCTTGGTTGTCTAATAATTCTTTGTACCTTATCATCTTTGTTTTATCTAATGTGTTTGGATGGATCATTGCCTCCATTGGTGAGATCCAAATTGGAATTTTCGTATAATATTTTTTTTAAACTTTTTCCCATATCCAAATTAATGCATCCCTTATCTGATTTTGGAGGAAATATGTATGAGTTTTCTTATCTTTTCCCCATAGAAAAGCATGCCATCCAGCCTGTAAATCACGACCTTCAATTGTTCTACAGTTCTCTAGAACAGGGGTCCCCAACCCTCGGTCTGTGGACCGGCACTGGTCCGTGGCATCCCAGAAACCGGTCTGTGCAAACAAGCAAAGCCCCATCCACAGGATGCAGGTATACAGGAAACCACACCCCCTCCAGTCTGCAGAAAAACCTCTCTCCACAGAACCGGTCCCTGGTGCTCAAAAGGTTGGGGACCTCTACTCTAGAACAGCAATGAAAGTAGTGAGTTGCAGGTAGAAAGAGAAAATAGGCTCTCCATGCCTTTTAATAACTTTTGGCTGAGATTCTCTTCAATGAATGCAAGCAAACTTTGTATGTCTGGAAGCTCAATTCAGGAACATAATGCTTCTTGTGTGCATTTTGATGAAACCTATGTAATGTTTAATGGACTGAGCCTAACACAGGTCTGTCAGTTTTGTGACATCTTCTCATTTCTTCAGCCCAGGCAGGCAGCAAAAAACATAACAAGTTAATTAAGCCCCCTGTGGTGGCTGCTACAATGTATTTTGTTTGATGGGTCATAAGTTCTGCATTACAGAACGCCA